>JZKD02S0344092.1:75709-90055 GCA_000966675.3 Picea glauca
GAGACTAGGAGGTATAATTACAACTAATGGCCTAAAGCTGACATAAATAGAATAACATTACTAATATAATATGCCCCAATTAAGGGGTAATGAGCCAATATTAGGGCTTAACAGACAATAACAGGATGAATAATGAGCCTTGAAGGAGAAATTGGATAGTGTCACAGCATGAAATTTGGAAAAATGCAGAAATATGGGTATCGCAGCATGGTGTATCAGCATGGTCATTGTGTAATAGCAAACATCAAGATGCACAAAAAGTTTCTATGTAACAACAAAATGATTATGTTGAGTAACAACTCCTTCAAGTTGTCTAGCAAAGCATGTGTTCTTTGAAGAATTTTTTGATTCATAAAAATCACTGCAGCATGGAATGTGATCGGCTGTGAACCTAAAAAGCTTAGTACAAATTCCTGCATAACAACTGTGAGATTTGTGAAAAACATATCATGCAGAAATAAGTGCAAATGCAGCGAATCAAATAAATAGACTGTGTTTTTATAATTGTTTCCCTTGCATACTTATTTGTCTTGGCTGTATCAAATTTTCCCATGTCCATAATAACCTGTTGCTGAGAATTGTCACTAAAGTCCTAGAATATTAAATACGCTACTTGTCAAATTTACCAAAGAAATTAGTCAAGCTGCTCCATTGACTTTAATTGTTTTTTCTGCATAATCAAACATGTACGTCATCAAATATATTGAATAATTAGGGCATACAAGTCTCTGTGAAAAACAGTGAGAAAACACAACAGGCGATCCTGCAATACAATGCATGAAAAAACACGTTAATCAGAAATTCCAAGAACATATAAATGTTATGAAAAAAAAAAGTATCATCTCAGTACGCCAAATTGGTCCATTTTCCATCCAAAGTGAACATCGGTTTCCCTGCATGACTTGAAAGTGAAATAAAAAATCAATTATTAAAAATGAATAGTTGAAACATAATACCAATACATTGAGTTGTACATCAGAGGATAGGTCTAATTCAGTAAATAGAAAGTGTGTGAATGGAGACCTAGCCATGTATGATTTAAATTGATCTTGGTTGCGTTGCATACTGTGAGAAACCTCTGGATCTGCAAAACAACATTCCTTAAGTTCCTCACACTTTGTCTCAACTATACTTCACATTATGCTCCTTCAACAATTAGGTATGAAATTCATGTTAACATTCCAACTTAAGCCCTTGCAGTGCAGGTTTCACATCAGTCACTCTATCATTAAAGTGAACACCAAAAGCAAGAAACATATCAACTTTATCCACTGCATAATTTGCATAAACAGTCTCGTGCATGCCCAACATCCCCAAGATTTTCTCATGAGAAGATGGAAAATATACCAAGTGCATGAAAGTATCGGCCACCAGAATGCCTGTACAAACTCTCAGAGTTCCTTTAATACTTAGAGATACATCCAACTATATATATCACCTTACAAAAAACTCTGATAGAAGAATCCAATCCTAGTATCTATAATCTCACATCAGAAAATGATTTACGTCATTTGCAAATAAGAAAGGATCCAAGATGATCAGTTTGATTGTGCATGTAATCCTGACATTTGGCAGTTGCCATCGCTTTAATATTCAAGAAGAATTCATTCGTTAAGACATAAAAACATAAATGAGCTCTTATAATATTCTCGAACGCTTCCCTATAATTATTTGTTACGATCCTTTCAAACATCTTCTCATCATTTTTCTTCTCACCTCTAGAATTGGATGCAAGAAAGATGCAGCCTCACCCCTTGCCTCGGCAAAAGGCCTCTGCGCTGACCTCCCGGTCTTTAAGGATAGTTCAAAGTTCACCCTTGAGCCGGAGTGGCTCCTTCGATTCTCCCCCGGAATCTTTATTTAAATTTGACCCACAAGTCTAATCCCTTCTCCATTCACAATAGAAAAGTAGTAATCGGGTTTCGGGGTTTTCCAATCCCTGATGTCACAAACCCTTACTTCCTTGAATTCCCGATCTTCGATATCTTGATGCGCTCCCTTTGTGCTTTAGCCCCTTCTGGCTATGCCCATAGTCCAAGTGACCTCCTCTTATATGACCGCAGTCATACCTCTTATCGGGATTCGAGGTTTCGAATGTCAAAATGTATTAAACCTCTTGTCCACGGAATCCCCTATTTCCCGGTTGATGACTTTTCCTTTCAAAAAATTTCGAGAAAGCTTCGATCTCGGCCATGCATCCTCAAGGATGGACGGTCCTCATCGCTTCAGGGTTTTCACCGTGGAGATTTTCAATGCCTCGTTATGACGAGATGACATCAGCTGGGTCCCACACGGGATTCTCCTCTTTTCAGAAAATCGGACTTTGTGATTCCGAATTTCAAGTCCTCCTTGTCTCCAAGACTCATGAAATGCCAATCCCTGACTTTCTTCAGATTTCTGACATGCGTCCCAAGTGGATGGACGGTTCAGATTGACCCTCGGGTTTCACCAACTGAAAATCCAAAACACTCACTTATGTGAGTCCCGATGATCGAAATGTTGATGGGCTTCTGATCTCACCCACGTGTCCCAACTGATGGACTGTTCTGATCGTTTACGGGGTTTCCAACATGGATTTTCCTGATCTCTTGCTCACAGAACTTTCGATTTGCTGAGTCCCGAAACTCTGATGGAGTCTTCCTTTCGGGACTTTCCTCCTCCCGTTCACGAAGCTTAAAATTCATGCAACTCCTGATCAATCCAACGACTGACGGTTATCTATGTGAAGATCCAGCGGTCCACAATCTCCTGTGAGTGAACTCTGGATGCGACCATAACCTCCTCACTTCTTTGGAATATCTGACGGCTGGCGGGATTTCGCTAATCCTCCCCACAGATTCCTGACCGTCGATCTCTTCCCTTTGATGATTTCTATGAAGGAAAACCAAGGACTCTTCCCTGGACTTATCTGTTTGCACTGCAAACTTCCGATGCCCTAAATGTTTTCAAAGGATTTACTCCTCCTGAGCTTCTCACAACTTCGAGCCTCAAAGAAGACCCTTTAAAATGTTGTGTACTTTGACTCTGCGCACACCTACAGTAGCAGTCCTACAATATTTTTCTCAAGTTTTCAACCCTGGAACTCTCCTTGGCCTGCGCACTTCTTGCACAACTCCTGTACCTAGCTGCACTCTAAGGAAATGAGAACAAAATCTACCTCTCCTGATCTTTCAAAGACAACCCTCTGAACTCCTTGTCAATGCACTCCTTGCGGACAATTCAACTGCACTCCTTGCAGGAATCTTGCTCAGATAGAGAAACAATTGAAACTCATTCTCCTTACTCTTCCTCCCTCAGATTTCAAACATTCAACAAGAAATCATTCATACATAGCATAAAATCAACTGTATGATAGAAAGAATAAATCATTCATGAAAATAACATTCAAAGATGCATACATAGAGAATATGTGAACACCATGAGTATGAATCACAACTTTCTTTATATAAATTCAGAACTTCTGTACATGAAGTCTGCTACACAGCTCTCTGCTTCTCTCCCTATGCTCTCTTCTCTGTTCATCCTTCAATAATGTTACAATACGCAATGAGGGTGTCTATATCCATTTTCCCTCCACTTCTTCTAAAACTGTCTAATATAATATTCAATTCTACCTACTTACATTAACTCCTATAAATGCCTCTATCTACTAAGGACGAGAAAAATCGCTCAAGGTCCATTTACATTATACAAGTGCGCTTCTTCTTAATGACTTCATTTAAGATTGCGCATCAACTTCAAGGAAATTTCAAAATTTGCGTTGGCTTGTCCAACTGTCTTTTGCTTCCACGCTGGCTCACTTGATGTTGGCAATGCTCCTGCATCATACTCCCTCGCTTGAAAAATTTCATGGGCTCCTATCCATGAGTTCGTGCACGGTCTGTCCATGCTTCTGTATCTCTGCTTCATTCTCCCAGCTGGCATCTTCAACTGGATGGCCCTTCCACTTGACCAAATACTCAAATTATTCTTTTCTTCTGGTCTTTTTTCTCACTCTTTTGTCTAGTATGCTTTCCATTTGTGGCTTCTCTGCAACTGGCATCTTCTTTTGCCACTAAAACTCTGATTGTTCATCACTTGTTCCTACTTCCTTAGCTTTGTATGGGTACAAATTTGAGACATTGAATATCAGAGAAATTTCGATCCCATCGGGTAATTCAATCTCATAAGAATTCACCCCGAATTTCTTCAAGACCCTACATGGTCCGATTTTCTTCATCTTCAACTTATTATATGTTCCTCTCGGGAACCTTTCCTTTCTCAAATGTGCCAGAATTAAATCACCAACTTCAAACTGAAGTTGTCTTCTATGTTGATCTGCTCTACGCTTATACTCCTGGCTTGAATTCTGCAATTGCTCCTTCACCTGGCTGTGAAGTTCCTTCATTGCTTCTGCAAAATCTTCTGCACTAGCACTCCTAGTCACAGTCTGTTCTAAATCCTTTAATTCAGAAACTCCTCTCGATTGCATGCCATAGACAACCTGAAATGGACTCTTCCATGTTCTCCTGTTGATTGAGTCGTTATACGTAAAATCTGCCTGTGGTAATATATTGTCCCACTGGTTGTGGTGTTCCGTCACCAGGCTTCTCAGCAAGTCTCCCAGACTTCTGTTCACCACTTTTGTCTGTCCATCCATCTGAGGATGATAAGTTGAACTAAATGACAAGTTAGTTCCCAGGTTCTTCCATAATGTCCTCCAGAAATGCCCTATGAACTTCATATCTCTATCTGAAACTATGCTCCTTGGCAAACTGTGAAGTCAAATGACCTCTTTGAAAAACAGGTTCGTAATGTGAGTTGCGTCACTGGTTTTCTGACATGGAATGAAGTGTGCCATCTTGGAAAATCTATCCACCACCACAAAGATTGAATCAAAACCTCTTTGCTTTCTTGGCAACCCCAATATGAAATCCATGATGATTGCATTCCACGGCCTCTCAGGTATGGGAAATGGTTGATAAAATCCCGCATTATGTCTTCTTCCCTTTGAATTCTAGAAAATTTTGCATCTGTCCACGAATATCTTGACATCTTCTCGCATTCCTGGCCAAAAATATGACTCATTCAGCTTTACGAATGTTTTTTCATGACCGAAATGTCCGGCCAATCCTCCACTATGTTTCTCCTTCAGCAGATTCTCCCTCATGGAGCACTTTGGAATATAAAGTTGATTTCCCTTAAACAACAATCCTTCCTGGATAATGTATTCTTCCCATTGGCTTCTGTCTCTGAGAACTGGATTCTCAGCTGCTTCATACACCTCCTGAAAATATGGATCATCTTCATACATGTCCCTAAGATCATCAAAACCCAACGTTTTGACTTTGAACTCCTGCAATAGCAAACACTTCCTGCTCAAAGCATCAACAACTTTGTTAGTAGTACCTGGAATGTGTTTAATCACAAAAGTGAAATTCTGCATATATTCAACCCATTTTACATGTCTTTGATTCAACTTTTCCTGTTGATTCACAAACTGCAGTGCATGATTGTCACTGTATAAGACAAACTCTTTGGGAATTAAGTAATGCCTCCATTTCTTTAATGTCTATACAATAGCATAAAATTCCTTATCATAAGTGGAGTATTTCACTTTCGCTTCATTCAGCTTCTCGTTGAAGTATGCTATTGGCCTATCTTCTTGACTCAAGACTGCCCCTATTGTGAATCCACTTACATCGCATTTCACTTGAAATGTCTTTTGAAAATCAGGCAACACCAGAATTGGTTGTTCCGTAATTTTCCTCTTCAACAGATTAAAACTCTTCTCCGCCTCTTCTGTCCAGTGAAAATATTTGTGTCTTTTCTTCACTGTATCCATCATTGTTGTACTAATTCCACTAAAATTCCTGATGAACTTCGGGTAGAAACTAGCTAATCCATGAAAACTTCTCACCTCAAATATGTTCTTTGATGATGGCCAATTCTTGATCACTTCCACCTTATCTGGATCCATCCTCAATTTGTCTACAGAAATAACAAATCCCAAGTAAATGAGTTATGTCTTCATGAATGAGGATTTATTCATGTTTATGAGCAGCTTCTCTTACTGTAATCTTTTCATCACTGTAGCCAAATGCTTCAAATGCTCCGCTACTGTTTTACTGAAAACCAGTATGTCATCTAAATACACAATGAAAAATTTTCCGATGAACTCCTTCAGGACTTCGTTCATCAACCTCATGAAGGTACTTGGCGCATTTTTTTAAGCCAAACGGCATAACAATCCATTCATACAACCCTTCATTTGTTTTGAATGTTGTCTTCCATTCATCACCTTCTCTCATACGAATCTGATGATAACCACTTTTCAAATCAATCTTTGAAAAATACTTCGCTCCACTCAAGCAATCCATCAGATCATCCATCCTCGAAAATGGAAATCTGTACCTGATGGTTATCTTATTAATCACCCTCGAGTTAGTACACATCCTCCAACCTCCGTCTTTCTTTCGAACTAAGTACTGTCGGAACAACACATGGACTCAATCTTTCTCTGACCAAAACTTTGTCCAACAACTCTTGGACTTGCCTCTTGACCTCTTCATTCTCTTGCGGTGTCAATCTGTACGCGAATTTATTTGGTAAACTAGCTCCTGGTATGAGATAAATATGATGACTCACACTTCTGATCAGTGGCAACGAACGAGGTAATTCATCCACTACTATATCAGCGAACTCTTCCAACAGTTCCTGAATCTCTTCTAGTAAATCATCCACTCTTGTGTTGGTCAAAACAATCCTCGGTTTCCTGACCACAATGAACTGTGGATCTTCCTTCTTCTTAACCTCTGTAAGAAGTTCTTTCCCACTCATGAGAAGTACAGTGTTGCTTACTTCCGGCTTCACCTCCTTATCCTTAATTGGAAGCAACATATGAGTTCTCCCATTCTTTTCTAGGGTGTATCTGTTCATCTTCCCATCATGAATCACATTTCTATCATATTGCCATGGTCTACCCAGCAATAAATGAAAAACATCCATAGGAATAACATCACAGAGTATCTTATCATTATATCCTCCTATCTTAAACTCAACTAAACATTGTTTAGTGACATTTACCTGATGTTCCTTTTGTAGCCATGAAACTTTATATGGACTTGGATGTTCAATCGTCTCCAGCTCCATGTTTTCTACCATCTCTATAGAAACGAGATTATCCGTGCTTCCACTATCCACAATGACCTTGCATACCCTGTCCTTGGTTTTGTAAGCAGTATGAAAAAGTCTATTTCTCTGGACCAAACTCTCCACCTCCTTCTCTGGTGTCAAAAGAACCTTTCGCATCATTAGTGATCTTCCACCTTCAGCATCTTCTACCTCAACATTTCACCCCTGAGCTTCGGTGATGTGAGTCTCTGGACACCCTCTTTATTTTTATCAGAACACTCATAAGACTTGTGCCCATTCTTTCCACATGTGAAGCATTTTATCACTCCACCTCTTCCTCTTCCTCTACCTCTAGTACGAGGAAAATTATTATTATCAGCATACCCTCCTCTCTTCTCAGTATGTTTTCCTTGTTGTGAACTTCCACCCCTCTCTGTTTGAGTCTGAGGTTTCTTCCAGTCTTCCTTGGGCTTCTGATTTTTATCTTGGACAGCTGATTTTCCCCTGGCTTGACTTCTACCTCGGCCTCTCTGACTCTGCTTTCGACTCAGCTTCTCTTCTGCTTTTAGAGCCATATGATAAGCATCTTCCACCGTTCGGATGGTTACCATGCTCATCTCATCTTGAATGTCATACCTCAGGCCATTCATGTACCTATCAACCTTTTCATCATTGCTTTCCCGATGACCTGCCCTGATGTTTAGCCTGCAGAATTATTCAGTATATTCCTTCACTGTCATCAGCTTCTGTCTCAGGTTCTGCATCCTCCTGAACAGAGTAATCTGATAATCCCTAGGGATGAATTTTTCCTTCATCTTTGCAATCATCCTATCCCAACTCTTGATTTTCTGCTTGCCCTTACAGCGTCTATCAGCTTGTATTTCATCCCACCACAATGCTGCATGTCCCTTCAATATTGTGACAGCATGGTTGACCTTCTTGTCTTCCTCGACATCTTCATAGTCAAAGTATGTGTTTAGAGATCTAATCCAGTCTAGAAGCTCCTCTACATCCAAGTTTCCCTCATAAACTGGAATGTCCATTTTCGCTCTTGCACCCATTCTGGCAATAGCTCTGATCAAACGTTCGTTTGATGCATCTTCGGCTACAATTTCTTCTTCATGTTCAACCTCTATTTCACTTTTGGAATCACTAAGATCCCCATCACCGACTATACACCTTTGCACTATCTCCATGTCTTCAAGTCTAGCTCATAGATCATGCATCTCTCTTTCCATATCTGGATTTTACATCTGTCTACCTCTTCTTCTCGGCATTTCCCTTTCCTCTTCAGGATTGGGTGATTGTCTATCTCTTCTTCTAGGCGGCATGATGAATTTTCTTCTTCTCTGCTATAGAAAGAAAATAACCTTTCTGCACTCTGATACCAAACTGACGCAACCTCACCCCTTGCCTCGGCAAAAGGCCTTTGCGCTGACCTCCCGGTCTTTAAGGATCGTTCAATGTTCACCCTCGAGCCAGAGTGGCTCCTTCGATTATCCCCTGGAATCTTTATTTAAATTTGACCCACAGGTCTTTTTCGGCACCTTACAGCCTTTAGGTCCGATCCCTTCTCCGTTCACAACAGAAAAGTAGTAATCAGGTTTCGGGGTTTTCCAATCCCCGATGTCACAAACCCTTGCTTCCTCGAATTCCCGATCTTTGATATCCCGATGCGCTCCCTTTGTGCTTTAGCCTTGCCTAGCTATGCCCCTAGTCCACGCGACCTCCTCTTATATGACTGCAGTCATACCTCTTATCGGCATTCGGGGTTTTGAATGTCGAAATGTATTAACCCTCTTGTCCACAGAATCCCCGATTTCCCAATTGATGACTTTTCCTTTCGGAAAATTTCCCGAAAGCTTCGATCTCGGCCACATGTCCTCAAGGATGGATGGTCCTCGCCGCTTCAGGGTTTTCACCGTGGAGATTTCCAATGCCTCGTTATGACGAGATGACGTCAGCTGGGTCCCACACGGGGTTCTCCTCTTTTCGGAAAATCAGACTTCTCGATTCTGAATTTCAAGTCCTCCTTGTCTCCAGAACTCACAAAATGTCGATCCCCGACTTTCTTCGGATTTCTGACACGTGTCCCAAGTGGATGGACGGTTCAGATTGACCCTTGGGTTTCACCAACTGAAAAGACAAAAGACTCACTTATGTGAGTCCCAATGATCGAAATGTTGATGGGCTTCCGATATTGCCCACATGTCCCAATTGATGGACGACTCTGATCATTTACAAGGTTTCCAACATGGATTTTCCAGATCTCTTGCTCACAGAACTTCTGATTTGCCGAGTCCCTAAACTCCGATGGAGTCTTCCTTTCAGGACTTTTCCCGAGATCTTAGATCTTCGCCATGCATCCCCTCAATATGGATGACCCTGATTAAACCTCGTGATTTCGAGACTTTCGATGCCCCGATGAAACAAATTCTTTGTCAACTTAAAACCCCAGTCGCAGAAATATTGACGGGCGCTCGATTGTCGCCACCTGTCTCCTCAAGATGGATGGCTCAGATTGATTCTGGGATTTTCACTATGGAAGTTTCCGATCACTCGTCCTCATGACTCCCAATTTCACGAATGTCGAAATCCCCATGGCCATGCCTCTTGTCAGAACTTTCCTCCTCCCGTTCATGAAGCTTAAACTTTGTACAACTCCTGGTCAAACCAACGGCTAACGGGTATCTATGTGAAGATTCGACGGTCCACAATCTCCTGTGAGTGAACTCCGGATGCGACTGTAACCTCCTCGCTTCTATGGAAGATCTTACGGTTGGCGGGATTTTGTTAATCCTCCCCACACATTCTTGACCGTCGATCTCTTCCCTTTGATGATTTCTACGAAGGAAAACCAAGGACTCTTCTGTGGACTTATCCGTTTGCGCTACAAACTTTCGATGCCCTAAATGTTTTCAAAGGATTTACTCCTCCTGATCTTCTCACAACTTCGAGCCTCAAAGAAGACCCTTTCAAATGTTGTGTACTTCGACTCTACGCACACCTGCAGCAGCAGTCCTACAATATTTTTCTTAGGTTTGCAACCCTGGGACTCTCCTTGGCCTACACACTTCTTTCACGGCTCCTGTACCTAGCTGCACTCTGAGGAAATGAGAACAAAAGCTACCTCTCCTAAGCTTTCAGAGACAACCCTCTGAACTCCTTGTCAACGCACTCCTTGCAGACAATTCAACTGCACTCCTTGCAGGAATCTTGCTCAGATAGAGAAACAATTGAAACTCAGTCTCCTTACTCTTCCTCCCTCAGATTTCAAACATTCAACAAGAAATCATTCATACATGAAATAAAAGCAACTGTATGATAGAAATAATAAACCATTCATGAACATAATATTCAAAGATGCATACACAGAGAATATGTGAACACCATGAGTCTGAATCACATCTTTCTTTATATAAATTCAGAACTTTTGTACATGGAGTCTACTACACAGCTCTCTGCTTCTCTCCCTATGCTCTCTTCTCTGTTCATCCTTCAATAATGTTACAATACACAATGAGGGTGTCTATATCCATTTTCCCTCCACTCCTTCTAAAACTGTCTAATCTAATATTCAATTCTACCTACTTACATTAACTCCTATAAATGCCTCTATCTACTAAGGACGAGAGCAATCTCTCAAGATCCGTTTACATTATACAAGTGTGTTTCTTCTTAATGACTTCATTTAAGATTGTGCATCAACTTCAAGGAAATTTCAAAATTTGCGTTGGCTTGTCCAGTTGTCTTTTGCTTCCACGCTGGCTCACTTGATGTTGGCGATGCTCCTGCATCAAAGAAAAGTAAACCCATTGAACAACTGGACTCTCTCCATAATATCCAATGATTTCACCATCTTTAATATGTTCTACAACACCTCAATATTTGGGCATAAGACCGGCAGGTTGAATGAATCCATTTTATCAATCATTCCCTCCTTGATAAGCTATTCAAACGCAGCTTCCATGTGATGAGAAATGTATCTTGTGCCGCCTTGCTCCTAGGAAATATGACAATTTTAAACAATATGTCCATTAGATTCATCACTACTTGTCCATCTATACGCGCAGCCCAAACAATGACGAAGTAGATCACGTTAACTAACAGAAACATCTACTTTCATGCAAGCCAGACTTAGCATATGGCCCAGTGTTCATCAATCGTGATAATTGCAATGTTGGCCATCATGGATTTAGCAGTGAAATCATGGGCATATAATTCCGGATGCGTCTTCTTCATTTTGCTCGAGAGTCAATAAGAAATTATTGATCGTAACTTATTCGTAAGCATTATCAACTGCGCAAAGAAATTTGGAGTGGCCACATCCAATCTATATTCATTAATGGTTTCGATTTGTAATTATTTAATGGTGAAATGGTTGATCGCTTCAGGATCTGGACTGATTGTGAATTAAATATGGACAATCGCAATCACAATCATGATTTGGTTCCTATTCTTCGGTCAATTCCTTCGAAGATGTAACTGCCTAACTGCACTTCCAATGGTTGCAACTTCACCACTAACATCTCGGCCCATAATCAGAGGTAGAAGTGGCTCAAATAAGGACCGACCTTATCTAGATCTCATCTGTAACATTCATGCCCACACCATGTGATTGTCGATATTGAACTTGTTTCTTCAATAATTTAGCACTTGCCACAAAAGCTCCAACAACAAGACCATATGTATCTACCAATGAAGCTACCTCTCCCTGAAGAGCTATGTAGTTTCCACCTCATGAAGCTACCTCTACCTCGCCATTTTTCAATACTAATATCTCGATTTCTTGGGTTGCCTGGCCCTAGTTTAAAAAAAAACAAAAAGAACAACAACACCCATCCATGAATATTCAGCTTCTTTTGCCCAAGGTCTTTGATGAAATTGTCTCACACGTACTTTAAATGTATTCCATTAAGCAATGTATTTCAATTTTCTTAGATTTGGTATCCAATTTGAGCACGCACTTCCAATCTACAAAACCTACCAAATTCTAAAGAAAACTTAAATTTTGCATCATGTCGGCCACGCATAACGAATAGTTCCACATGAATTTACAGAAGCTTTCATGCCACTGTAGAAAAAAAATAGATTCAAACTCAAAAAATGACTTTCTTCTTTATGGGAATGATGAGATTTCCAACAAAACATTTCAAAGAGCATTTTCATAGTTCTGAAGAAGTCATTAGAGAGAAACTGATTGTACTGCATATAGACATTTTGGATGAAGAATCACCACTTATTTTGAAATTAGATGTTGTTTTTCAAAGATGGTTCTTGCCAAGCTAACACAATGAGGTATTTGTGACAGATAGATTGGTCTAATACGCATCGGGTCACATTCCCTTTATAAAAACTATGATTCAAATATGATGTGCAGGTTGTAATTCAAGGGGTGTTGTGGCAACTCAAACCAGAAATGAACAGGCAACTTCAAACTAGAAACTATTGCAGCATGAAACAAATGTTTGCACATCTTAAATGGAATTCAACCAACCATAGTTTAGCATTGTTTTAGCATGCCACGATAGTTCAGTGGGGGAAAACTCATGAATTTGCAGACCATATTTTTTCATTTGTTTTATTTTGTCCTAATGCCACTGTTGTTTTATTGTTTGCAGATCTGCAAATTTATTCAATCATTGTTACAACATGTAAAATTTTGTTGTAACAACATGTAAAATTTCGATGTATCAGCATGATGTAACAACATGTAAAATTTCGTTGTATCAGCATGTTGTAACAACATGTAAAATTTTCACTGTAACAACATGAAAAATTGGTTTTGTTTTTATTCACCTAAATTTTTTTATTGTGTTTATTTGTAGGTCAAAGGATGGACACAAAAACATTCACTCTTGAAATCAATTTAGACATCCTATTTTATGATCCTCGCGATCGCACGAAGCACGGAGGAGAGCATACTTATTCTAAGAAAACAAAATTGAAAATAAAATCCTACCTGCTCTATGCTAATTGAAACTTAAAGATTAGTTACGTGTAGTCAAACTTCTAATGGAGCCAAGCACATAACAGTAACAACAATATGTTCGGTGATTTTTCAAATGAATAATGGAAATATTCGAAAGTGAATGAATCTAGTTGTTGTAATGGAAAACTAACTAAATAAAAATGAAATTTATCTAATCGAGTGCTTGCCTGGAACCATTTCTTGATAATGCTTTCATAGGCATGTTTTTCCTCGCTCAGATCTTCTTGTAAACCCTCTTTATCTTCCTCAATCTCCTACTCGAATGATTGTTCGTCATCAAATATGTAGGTTTCTTCAGATGTTGAATCCTCGTTTGTTGCTAGAGGAGTATTTGATTCTTTCATTGCTATCAAGATCTCCTCTTCTAGAGAAGAGGAGATCCCGACTTTCACGAGGATCTTAGTGAGTATTTCCAATATGACACTCATTGTTAAAACATATTGAAAAAGGGGTTCTTATAGCACCCAAATCAAAATAAAAATAAAAACTGAAAATCATAGTTGTTGAAACACATACTCTCCACAGTTGTGGAAAACACACTTGCTGCAATTGAAATTCACACTTGCAGATAATGAAATATACACTTACACTTGCAGGAATTGAAACACACCCTACATTCCCTTAACCATATGTCACCTCAGATTTAGGAGCATGACTAATCAAACCAATCCTCAATCCATCGTGCTTCCCCGGCAACGATGCCAAAATGTTAGGCGAAAATATTGTCGTTTAATTCCATTGTAGTATTTGACCAACTATTTAATTTTTCAATCCGAGGTTCGTAGGCTTATGAAGCACACACACTATATATGTAGGAATGAAGCAGAAGTAATATAATCTAAATTGCTGAAATGAAATTAATCTAGGAAAGCATCGAAAGACTAACTAGGAAAGCAGGAAATTGCATAAGGGAAAAACAATACAACATATGAAGAGTTGAATGAAAAATGACATATGTGAGCTCACACCATAAATCAATCTCAAATTATATTACAAGAATCAAATGACAAAGCATGGAAGAATAACAATGAAAGAGTCAAAGCGAAGAATCCCCTTCTCCCAATTACAAGACTAAATTATGAATTACATGATCAATTATGAATAACATCCTCCAATTATGAATAACATGATGCATTGTGAATTACATGATGACCCTCATGAAGAGAGAACACTCTCTTATATACATGAGATTCTTGAAGAGTGTCATAATTACTTATCCACTATTCTCTCAACTTATTCCT
>JZKD02S0344092.1:90105-111200 GCA_000966675.3 Picea glauca
ATATATAATGAAAATATGTCATTTTTCTAATATTTAATCATAAATTCACTTATAATACTAAAATGAATAAAGTGTAAAATAATAAGGTGAAACCCAAATGTATGTATGGAAATGGCATGATAAAAGGTTTATTAGGACCATGAAATGTAAGGAATGGTGAAGGAAAAAAGGATATAAATGTGACATTTCTGAGTCCTAACAGGCGTGTGAATGAATGGATAACAATATTTCTTATATAATATTTCTCATAGCCTATAAATTCAAAACAACCCACATGCATGGCTAGTCATTTTCAAGACAACCCACATACACTGAGTACTCTTGAAACGAGTAACTCACCCCAGCAAGAGGAAGAACATCTATTCCCTGAAATACCTTACGCTCTTCCTCATGAGGATTTGAACCAATTCAGAAGAATCACAAGAGCTTACGCCTGGAAAATTGGATCATTACCCTTGGCTTTGTTACTTCCTCGTAGAAAACAAGTAAGAAGACCAATGGTTGACACCCCCAACCAGGTTTTTGTTCACACAATAGAAGACCTGATAGATTTTTCCCTCACCAAGATCGAATATCCCCTTAATCTGATCCTTGAAACACCATCTGGTAAGTACTCTGATCCCGGCAAATTTGAATCTAACGAGGAAGGGTTTAACTCGGATCGCTCAGCTTCAAAGTCAGAAGACATGGAGGATAAAAATGGTCATAATGAATAAAGTGGAAACCCACCTCAAAATAATCAACCTTGGTTGGCCATAGATTCTTTGGAAATCCCCGGACGGGTACATAACCTCCCTCGACATCCAAAAATGTTACTTCCCAAGTTTGACACTGAAACCTTTAGATTTCTTGAAGACCATATTAAAAAGTTCATACTAGCTATTAGACTGATGAATGTACAACATGAGGACGAAATATGCAGGATTTTTCCCTATACCTTTGAGAATTCAACCTCCATGTGGTATTTTAACTTGCCTGTAGAGTCCATAACTAGTTGGACGAAGTTTCAAAAAGATTTTTTAGACAAATTTGCAGAAGAAACCACCATAGGAGCTTTAATGGCTGAATTTTTTTCCGCCACCATGAGTTCAAAAAAAAAGATTAAAGACTTCAATCAACGATTTACCACAATCTTTAACAAATTTCAACCCGAAGCTAAACCCACTCAGGAGTTGCAAATTGAGGTATATGCTAATGCTCTTCCTGCTTCTATTTCCATGTTTGTAAAAAGGGATTCCAAGCATACCCTAGCTGAAAATTTAGAGGAAGCCAAAAAAATTGAATTCCAAATGAAGGGATGTAAAAAGGGCCAGGTCTTGCTAGTTAAGAAGGAAGCTCAACCTCCACCCAGGAGAGGATTCTTGTTGACCAGACCCCTGAGAAAACAAACAGAACAAGGTCCTGGAAAGGAAAGTGGAGACATAGAAGACCTACAACGAATGATAAAGAAATTATCAAATGAAATCGTAGACATGAAAATAAGTGTAGGGGAAGGAAACCAAGGCCAAAGGCCTTATAAACCCTTTTTTAAGAGAAACCCACCTTTAAAAGAAATTGAACCTACCCCAACCAACTTAAACATTGACTTGGGTAATGTAGCATCTGACTCTTTCGGTACGTATCATCAAGAGAAACATTCTAAAATAGATTGTCCACAATGGGTGCATGCCATGAATTTGATGGCCAATCGGTTCCTAGATGAAGTTTCCCTTATCTAACAATCAAGCGACTGAGCGATAAATATTTTCGATCACGAGGAAGTTCACCCTCTAGAAGAAACAACCATGTTGTTGTGGGATCCTAACTTTCCAATGCCTTCTGATGATATATTTGAGGTTCAAGAACCACCCACTGAGGTTTTGGTTGTGAAAACGCGAAGTAAGGGTTAGTTGGTCTCAAATGACCTTAGCGTTGTCCAAAAATTGAGAGGAAAACAAACAACTGATCACCTGAAAGCACCTTTTTTCTCCCAAAAAAATCCTATAAACATCCATACATGGGAGTCACCTAAGCTATACTACAGTATAGTAGAAGACTTAAAAATATTGAAGGCTAATGTGTCGATCATGGACATGTGTAGAATTCCCCAACAAAAATACTTTCTATCAGTAGAAGCCCCTATAACAAGAAATGACCCAGGGTAGGTTCCCTCTCCCACAGATCTAAAAAATAAACCAAATGTGAACGCTTTCTCTATAGATAAAAAAGTAAATCATTTTGTCCCACCTTTCCTTTTAACGTTCGAAGTCTTCAACCAAAACCTCCATAATTGTTTATCTTACTCAGGGGATCCTCTAATGTTATGCCATTGTCTATCTGCAAGAAATTAAATGTAGTCCCCCTCAAAAGAGATAAGCACGTTATACAACTAGAAAAGACTCATGTGAAATTTATTAGGGAACTCAAGTGTAAATGTGTTGAACCTGCACAAAACAGATCTAGCTAAACAATAATACACACATTTTTAGAGATAATTGGAGAAAGAGGAAGAAGGAGAGAAATAATGAAAGAATTTTCATTAACTGTTATGAATAATGAATAATTTACACATTATATACTCTATATAACTCAATGAGTACGCACTAGAGGATAACCAATGCACCATAGTGGTGGTCTAGAGTGATCTAGACACACACCATCAGTTACGGGAGTGAACTTCCACCTATTCTAGTCTCTCATGCAGTTACGAGAGTGAACTGCCACCTAGTTGAGTTAACTAGTCAACTAGTCTTCAGTTAACTGACTGAACATAGAGTAGTGAGGAGTTAACTCAGGGAATCAAGGGTAATGGGCCAATTTGGTGATGATCCCAAGGAAAGGTAGAATTATCATGGTGATGATCCTAATGTTGCATGGTGATAAAACCAATGCAACATCTAAACTCAACTCAACTAGTCAAACTAAAGTGTCAACTAAAAGAGAATATTCTCTAGGTGGAATATTCTCCCCTAAAATATAGGAGACTGGATAATGACTAATTATGACTAATAAACAAGGAAAAACCTTAGGAAAAATAAATCCTAGGTGTGTGTGAAGTAACTCCAACACCCCCGCATGAACATCACTATGGTGAAAATAAAGAATGGGTCCCAGAAATGAGGCCATGTTAGGTACCCAAATACAAAAGATACATTGAAAATAAAGTGAGGAAAGAGGGAAAAAACCCCCCTCAAGGTACAATGTATGTGAAAATAAGAACTACAGTTGCTAGGAAACTATGTCCTTCACTCCAAGACGACTTCGCAGAGAATGGAACTTTTGCTCAGTGAAGGTCTTGGTAAAGATGTCTATCATTTGTTCTGCTAAAGGAAAAAATTGTAAGTCGATGATCCCCTCGTGTACTAAGTCTCGAATGTAGTGCATGTGGATCTTGATGCACTTCATCCACTGCCTCTGAACTATATCTCTGCAAAAATTCAGAGTGCTCCAATTTTTAGACTAGATAACGATTGACCGATGAAACTGAATTTCCAACTAAGTGAGAAAATGTTGTAGTCACATAGATTGAATGGTTAAGTTAACTACCCCTTTGTACTCTGCCTCGACTGAAGATAGAGAAATGGTAGATTACTTCTTGCTCTACCAAAATATAGGCCCAGAACCAAGACTGAGTGAGTAACCAGATGTGGACTTGCGATCAGTGCTATCACCATCCCAGTTGGAATCAGTAAACCCGATGAGATATAATGTAGAGTCTATTGCATAATGAATCCCAAAGGTGATGGTGCTCTATTTGTATTGAAGGATATGCTTTGAAGCTTTCCAATGTAGCTCATGCAGCTCTTGCATGAACCTGGAAATTGCACCAACTACATATGAGAGGTCTGGTATGTAGTGTGTGAGATACAACAAGATACCCACTAGTTGTTTGTACAATGTATTGTCAACCAGTGGAGTATCCCCTCCATCCTCAAGTTTGACTCCTGATAGGAAATGAATCGAAGAAAACTTGCAATCTGTCATGTGAAATATCTCAAGGATATCTCGTGCATACTTGGCCTGAGACAGTTTGATGCCTGATGCATCCTGATTGATCTTGAGTCCAAGGAAGAAGTGTAGTGAACCCATGTCCGTCATCAAAAACCTGTCATGAAGAATCCTCTTAACTGCAACAATTGTTGCAGTCGAGCAATCGTTGATCAGAAAATCATCAATGTACAAAACTAAAAGTATAAGTTAATCAGTCGTCCTCAGCATGTAGACATTTGGGTCTGATTTACAATGTACAAAGTTCTGTGAAAACAGGTAGGAGTCCATCTTGGCATACCATGCCCTCGGAACCTGCTTGAGGCCATAAAGGGACTTCTTCAGTCGACAGACCAAAGATGAGTCCTACATAATCCTTGGGGCATCTCCATATAGATATACTTATAGATATCACCATGAAGAAATGCATTCTTCACATCCATCTGATGGACTTCCCATCCTTTGGCTGTTGTAATGGAAAGTGTCAATCGTATGGAATCCATATTCGCTACTAGAGTGAAGGTCTCATCATAGTCAATACCATGAACCTGCTAAGAGCCTTTGGTGACAAGACTATATTTATATCTACTAATCTATCCATATGTTGCACTCTTGGTCCTATAGGACCATCTTCTTCTGACAAGTTTCCTCCCAGAAGGAAGGGGAACCAGATCCCAATTTTGGTTCTTGAGGGAGTTGTACTCCTCATGTATGGTGGATTCCCAAAATGGATTTCCAGCAGCCTCGTCATAACACTATGGATATAAATACTAAACCAAGAAAAGATGCCTGGAGAGAAATGGTTCAATGGAAGTGAGGGCAACAGGAGGATACTCAAAATCATATCAAGTCCTCCTAGTATCGGCTGGATCACCAACAATATCCCCTGCATCCTGAAGAGTAGTCTATGCCCACTTGGGCCTCTTCTCTGGCTTTGCAACTGCATATGGATGCTCTGAATCTACATCCGACTGTACTGAATCTAAATATTGATCATATGAGTCCTCTGAATCAACACTCTCATCTGAAGAAGAGTTGGCATGTGCATGCTCATCATCTCGAACATGTGGAAGAGTGAAGGTGTCTTCATGCGACTGTTGAGGTGCATGCGAGACACTTTCCTTGAATTAGACACTTCACTCAATGATGAGTCAGTACGAGGAAAGGTCAATAAGTCTATATCCCTTCACACCATAGAGGTATCCAACAAAAATGCACTCGATGCTCTGTGGATCAACTGCCTTCCTCTTTTCAGAGGGAATATAGGCCCATGCACGTGAACTGAAAATGCGAAAGTGGGTCACTTCTGGTTTGAGGTCGCTCCAAGCCTTGTAGGGGGTCTTACCCTTGACATATATATGGGGAGATCTATTTTGGATGTATGCTACACAATTAAGTGCTTCGGCCCATAGTATCTGTGGCAGGTACTTTGCATGCATCATGCAAGATGCCATCTCCTTTAGAGATCTATTTTTCTACTCAAAAACTCCATTTTGTTGTGGATTATATGGAACTATGTGTTGAAACTGGATCCTTTCCTCATAGCAAAGATCATGGATCTCATGATTTACATACTCTCCTCCATTATTATTTCAGAGGACCTTGATATTCTTTCTGGACTGTGTCTCAACCAGGGCTTTGAAGTCTTTGAGGTGTTGAAAGACCTCAAACTTTTGCCTGAGAAAGTAGATCCATGTAAAACGTGAGAAATCATCAACAAAAATGAGAACAAACCTTTATTTTCTAATGGATGGATGCAAAAAAGGAACCATAAGGTCATTGTGGATCATATCTAAAGGTGCAGAATCTCTATGATACATTCCTTTGTCGAATTTCTCTTGAGGGTGTTTCCCGAGAACACATCCCTCACACACTCCCTTGGAGAAATGGATGTGTGGTAGAACATCAACCAATATTTTCTTTCTAAGCTGTTGCATGTATCTGAAATTCAAATGTCCAAAACTTTCATTTGATATCCTACTACTTTCATCAGCATGAGTAAGCAGTAAAGCAGAATCAGGTTCAATGAATTCAAAAAAATTATACAATCTAGACTGATGATTTACCTCACCGGTAGCAACCCTGGAGTTGGTTTGCATGTCGTAGATGTCCAAGGAATTTGGTGTGAATATGAATTTATTTTTGGTGTCGTAATTCGTCATCTGATACATGGAGAGAAGGTTGAAGAAAATTTTGGGAATATGCAGTACATTCTCGAAGATTCCATTGTTGAGTTCAATTCTTTCTTTGTCGGTGACTTTGACAGAAGAGTTGTCCCCCATCAGAATAGGAGGACCTTTGCATGAATCCAATTAAGAATAAACTTCTTCTGAGGAAACCATGTGATGTGAATCTCCTGAATCTACAATCCAAGCATCGAGAGAGGAGTTGATTGCAATCAAGGCATGGCTAGAATTCCCTTTCTTGGAATTCAGATCTTCTGGCTTCTTCTTCTTTTCACCCTCAGGGATGCGATATCCAAGGTTGTTTTTATGAAGAATTTGAGACATTAGATCTTTTTTTTTTCATGCATGCGGATTCCGAATGGAATCCTTTGTGACGGTATGTTCATTTTTCCCCTTTTCTTCCCTTTTCCCCTTTGGATCCGGAGGCGTCGGTGAAGGGTTTTGTGTACCCTTCCTTCTTCATATGTGCATGAGATTTTTTTTTATATTTAGATTTAAATTTATGATATTTGTGGCTACCATCATGCACAGTGAGTGCATGCAACCTTGGGCCTTTGATTATGCCCATGTTGATGAGCTTGGTTTTCTCTTGTGTCAGGGATTCGATAAAGTCCTCAATAGAAGGCATATTCCAGGTGGCTCCATAGGAGAATATGACAGTATGGAATGTAGATACAAATACAGATAATTCAGGACCAAGCTTGGAGAGAATGGTGAGAACCATTTGTTTCTCCTCCTTCGATTTATCAACCCTGCAATCTTTGAGTTGTGATAGTAAATCCTTGAATTTTGTAAAGAAATATTGGATATTATCGAATCTTTTTCGATCCAATGTGTGCAGCTCCACCTATAGCATGTGTCCCCTCATCTCATTCTATTTTAAAAAGAGCTCTTCCAAGGTGGTCTAGGCTTCATTGGGAGTCTTACAGGAAGATATGTGAAAAAGGAGATCGGGAGAAATAAGACTGCAAATTGTTCCGAGTGCCTCATCCATGTGATTTAAGCACTTGGATTTTTCTATGGATGATGTCGGTTGTGTATCTCTATTCAAGGTTAACCTATACAACCCTCTATTTCATAGATGTATGGAAATTTTTTCCTTCCATGCAAAATAGTTGTAAGGTGTAAGAATGAATTCTTTTTGGAAATCCATCTTTTCGTTGTCTTCAATCTTTTGTACCTGCAAAATATTTTGGTGTAGATTTTGCTTAGAAGTTCGTCGGCTTTGATACCATGTAAATGTGTTGAAACTGCACAAAATAGATCTATATAAATAATAATCCACACATTTGCAGAGAGAATTGGAGAAATAAGAAGAAGGAGAGAAAGAATGAAAGAATTTTCATTAACCGTTATGAATAATGAATAATTTACACATGATATACTTTGTATAGCTCAATGAGTACGCACTAGAGGATAACCAATGTGCCATATTGGTGGTATAGAGTGATATGGACACACACCAACAGTTACGGGAGTGAACTTCCACCTAGTATAGTCTCTCAGGAAGTTACGAGATTGAACTGCCACCTAGTTGAGTTAACTAGTCAACTAGTCTTCAGTTAACTGACTGAACATAGAGTAGTGAGGAGTTAACTCAGGGAATCAAGGGTAATGTTCCAGTTTGGTGATGATCCCAAGGAAATTTCTAATTATCATGGTGATTATCCCAGTGTTTCATGGTGATAAAATCAATGCAACATCTAAACTCAACTCAACTAGTCAAACTGAAGTGTCAACTGAAAGAGAATATTCTCTAGGTGGAATATTCTTCCCTAAAATATAGGAGACTAGATAATGACTAATTATGAAAAATAAAAAAGGAAAAACCTTAGGAAAAATAAATCCTAGGTGTGTGTGAAGTAACTCAAACATCAAGGACATCATGATCAGAATGGCTACACACCCAAAATGTGTTCAAGTAATTGATATCATTGTAGTGGATATACTAGAATCTTATGGACTGCTACTTAATCGATGTTGGCCCGAGAAGTTGAATGGATAATTTAGCACGAACTAGGCTCACCTATGGTTTCCATTAAAGGGACACGCAAAAATGATTAGGATCGATAAAGAAAGGTATCTCAAACATATTGTCATTGATTTAGAAGCCTTCAACGAACCATCGATGATAGATTTATGTGTGCTAGGCAACTACTCCTACGGTTCTGCTTTCAGCAATGTCTCCTCTCTCTCATCTGATGTACCTCTTACTCAAAACTTTGAAATGACTTTTCAAGTAAATATACTAGTAGTGGTGGAATAAATCCTCTTCTGTAAAGAACCTTTATTGGAAACCACAAACAAAGTAGGTGGAGAGGAAAAAGTTAGTAGGCATGGAGAAACTGATGATTTTCGCTCACAATTTTGGACCCTATACTTTGATGGGTATAAATCACAAGAAGGGTAGGGAGCAAGATGTATCCTCATTGACCCAAAGGGGAAACAAAATTTCATGTCCTACAGACTAGAATTTGAATCCACTAATAATACTACCGAGTATAAAGCTTTAGAGAAAGCACTCAATAAGTCCATAGAATTGAACATTAAAGAACTAAAAAAATTTGGGGACTCTGAAATTATCGTCAGACAAGTAAAGAATACTATACATTGCAACTCTCCCCACCTGAGGAATTATCAACAAGAAGTGCACAGGCTAATAGAAGGTTTTGAGGCCTTCAATATTACAGTGATTCCCAGGACAAAGAATACTCTTGTTGATTCCCTAGCAACTGTTGCCTAGAGGCTATCTCCTTTAGAATACTATGAAGCCTCCAGGTTCATTGTGGAACTACTCTACAAACCATAAATGCCCAAAAATATTTATAATTGGAAGGTCTTTGAAGGAGATGAACATATTATAGACTTCCTAACCAATTAGGAAAATTTCAAATACCTCACTATTGACAATGAAGTATTCCAAAAGAAACTAGTAGAAACTGATTCCCATGAACAAATATGTGAAATAGATCACTCTAGTAACAAACCAAAGTTTCACACGATATCAAAAGGGGTATCCAATTTGGAGAACCTCTTCTACTTAAGGGAAAGATTTAAAGGGTCAACAAACACAAAGACATGGAGCTCGTGTCCCATGTATGAGACTATAAATCTAGGAACCTCGAAAATCCTAAGAATATAAATCTAGGCAAGACAATGTATAAATAAGAAAGGAAATCCTATCTCAAATGTTTCAGGGAATATCAATATGTTTTTGTGTGGTCCTACCGAGATTTGAAAACTTATGACACTCATATTATCCAACACACAATCTCGTTAAAATCCGAAGTAAAACCCTTCCAACAAAATATCTAGATGTACCACGCATCTCTGGAACCCCTCATGTATCAAGAGTTAAAGAAATTACTAGATGCTAAAATTATCTTTCAGGTTAGACACTCTTCCTGCGTAGAAAATTTGGTTCCTGTCAGGAAAAAGTCTAGGAAATCCGCCTCTGTTTGGATTTCAAAAATATCAACATAGCATCAGAAAAGGATAGCTACCCAGTCCCACCAATGGAAAAACTCTTTCAAACCGTGTCTGGTTTTGAAATTTTCTCCCTGTTAGATGGTTTTTCAGGTTACTACTAGGTTCTAGTTTCAAAGGAAGACTGATTGACAACTACCTTCTGAAACAAGTGGGGAACCTTCGCTTATAAGCACATTCCCTTTGGGTTAATTAATGTAGGGGAAACCTTCCATAGGGACATGGACGTAGATTTTTGGGGATTGATCAAAAAGTGTGTAGTAGTATATTTGGATGATGTGACTATGTATTCAAAGAACGGAGAAGATCACATCCAACATCTAACCTAGATTTTCGAAAGGTGTAGAAAATATGGTATATATTTAAACCCTAAGAAAACTATCTTTGGTGTCGAGGAAGGGAAATTACTAGGTCATATTATATATCAAGCAGGAATTCGCATAGACCCAAAATGAATTAAGGCAATAGCTTAGCTTCCCTTACCCCACAACAAAATGCTATGCAATCCTTCTTTGGGAAAATCAATTTTGTGAGAAAGTTCACCCCCGATTTCATTGAAACTATCAAATACCTATAAAAAATGATTCACAAGGATGTTGATTTTAAGTGGGATGATGAGCGAAAAAATTCTTTCAACAATATCAAGACTGCAATATCTCAAGCTCCGGTGTTGCGAAGTCCCGACTTTAGAAAATATTTTTTTCTCTATACTTTTTCCTCCAACCAATCTTTAGCTATAATATTGACTCTGAAGGATGATGACAACAATGAAGCAGTGGTGTCATTTATGAGTACTAACCTCCAAGGGGTCGAACTGAATTACCCTGCTATAGACAAACAGGCTTATGCGGTATACAAAGAAGTAAAACATTTCAGATCTTACATCCTAAAAAATCACACCAGAGTGATTGTGCCTCATCCCGCAGTCCGATCCCTATTCACTCAATAGGAGATGGGGGAAAGAAGAGAAAATTGGATGGCATTTGTCCAATAATTTGATCTAGATACAAAACCTGTCAGACTGGTTAAGGGGCAGGGATTGTGTAAACTGGTTGTTGAATCCCAATACCAAGTAAATGAATACCCCAGGTGGGAGAATGAATTGGCGTTATGGTGTAGTGAGGCTTTATATGATCCCCCAGGGAAGGAGTCTTGGTATGGAAAACTAATTTATCTCCTTCATCATGGAACTTGCCCAGAAAATCTAAACCCTAAGGAAAGGAGAGCTCTCAGACTGAAATCGACACAATATCGCCTCATAAATTCAGTGCTTTTCCACATATATTATGATGGGGTAATTTTGATATGTCTCGAATGTGAAGACGAAGACATGGTTCTGAAGGAGATCCATGATGGTCCTGCAGGTGGAAAATTTCCAAGGAATACCATCGCTCACAAGATACTGAGAGTCAACTATTACTGGCCTACAATCTTTAAAGATTCTCATACGTACGCTAGAAACTGTAAAACTTGTCAAATAAGTGTGGGGAGGGAAAAGAGAGAAGCGGTCCTACTCGAACCAATGGCCTACCCAAACCATTCATGAAATGGGAGTTAGATGTCATAGGGGATGTTACCTCGCATTATTCAAAACAACATAGATACATATTGACTGCTACGGACTATTTTATGAAATGGGCAGAGGCCACCCCTCTGACTCACGTGAATGAAAAGGTGGTAATCCAATTCATAGAACAACAACTGATCACAAGGTTTGGTATGCCTTCCATTCTTGTTTTTGGCAATGCCGCTTACTTTTCTTCCACCCTATTAATAGAGTTTTCTCTAGAAAAAGGAATCATAATCAGATACTTTGCAAACTACTATCCATAGGGGAATGGAGTGGCAAAATAAACCAATAAGAACCTAGTGAGGATATTGAAGAAAACAGTTGTAGACAATCAGAGGAATTGGCATAGTTTTCTTCATAATTCCTTATGGGCCGATAGATTAACACCCAAGGAATTTTTTAGCACTAAGAGTCACCCTCTGACTGCAAGAGGATAAGCCTAGTACCCATAAAAAAGGTAAATTGATTAAAATGGTTTGAGTAGGTGGATCAGTGAGACTGCAGGGAGAGGAAAAGATAACAGAAGTAATTGCAAATCAGTTTAGGACCATTGGGCTATGGATTCATAAGTATCATGACTAATGAAGGCATTTAAACTACCTATCAGACAAATGGATTTATGTGGTGATGAGGATAAAGAAGAAAAAAAATGTATGAGTGATGAACAATGAAAGATGGGTAAGATGACAAAAAATCTTCTACCGTCTCATGAATCCATAGATCAAAGAGACACTAAAGCCAAAAAAGAAGAAAAAAAAATATCTGATGAACCATGAAATATGGGCATGACGAAAACATATCCTCCATCACCTCAGGAATCCATAGATCAGAGAGATTACATCGAGACAAAAAAAAATAGAAAATATTTGATGAACCATGAAATATGGGCATGATGACAATAGATCCTACATTGCCTCGGGAATCCATAAATCAGAGAGATTACATCTAGACAAGAAGAAAAATAGAAAATATATGATGAACCATGAAATATGAGCATGATGACAACAGATCCTCCATCGCCTCAGGAATCCATAAATCGGAGAGAATACATCCAAAGAAGAAGAAACATAACATCGTGTAAACTAATAAGACGGTCTGATAAAACAATTCAAAGTAATCTTCAATAACATAATATTTGCAATCCAAGCCCTCAGGGTTACAAACTAAAAATATAGATCCTTGCTCATAAAACTCTCTGGGCTCTCCAGCCTCTGAAAACACCCCCCCCCCCCTTTTACAAAATATAAATTGATCTATTTATATCAGATCAGTCCACAACTACCAGGAGCGTGATCTAGCCATCCCATTCAATTATTTACGTCTATGCATCCTTCTATTAGGTTGTGTGTGTTTCCTCCTTTCATACGCAAACTTGGATCAGTATGGCCTACATAAAGAAACCATCCATTGTTGTACCTAGGGCTAACAAATTTATCTCCTAAGACATAATTTCCATGCTTTATATTTATGGAATGAGTTGAGGTTTCAGCTACCAGTCCCTACTCATTAATTGAATCCTTCTCGGGATTGGAGCACAACGGGATGACTCGGGTGACCACCTATGTCTTGTTGGATAAGGCATCATATGTGCATGTGATTTCAAGGTCAAGGAAAGCATTTTAGGCCCAAAACACACCCTCCTCCACCACGTAGCCTCCCAACAAAATCGTGGTTATGATTTTGGCCCACTCAAGGCCTTTTATCGCCCAAGCAAGTTGCATCCCCGCAATGAAGCGTGGCCATTGATCTAGTCGTGTTTCACGATCTAGGAAGCCCTGTCAATTTAGCATCCCCGCTAAAGTTTATCCACCTGCCAACTTTAGGATCATTCTAACCGTGCTTGGATATGGTGCTAATTTTGGCGCTGAACAAGAACACTTCCCTGAGGATGATCTGACGTGGTGGCCTGACGTCACTATGTTGATGTGTCATGAAAAGAGAGGTGACACGTGTTAGTGCCAGGTTTCATGACTAATGAAAATGCCACATGTATGAACTAATGATTTCCACGTACTTTGACACTTCAGAGCTCGGGGGTGGTCTGCATGTAGATATGGAACTCTAAAGTGAAAGACGACCATCAATCTAAGGAGGACACATGACAGGGATCTGTGGACTCCGAGAGAAATGACGTTGGACGAAAATGGGAGGGGACATGAAGAAGCTCCCGAAGCCTAAATTCTCGAAGTAAATCATGATATTTCGATGGAGGACACATGGTGCCTGATCTTTAACTCTGGGGCTTCTGTATAGTGCTAGAAATCACACAATTTTTACATGTTGAATACACGTGAGCTGTTGATCTGAACTTCTCTTGGGATCTCTGTACTTGGAAAAAATAAACTCGCCCGTTGCTTGTATTTTAAGCCTAAAATGGGCTTCTTTGAATGTTGTGTTTGGATGTTTTTGTGAAAAAAAGGACATGGTTGTCCTGTGACCCTTTGACAACTTTATGTGATAACATTTGGCTCCACAGGGGATGGCATGCTCCCCATGAGCTTCCAAGTACAAGAAATTCTAGTGCCTTAGTTGTTGGGTTGTGGAGTTGAGATCATATACATTTGTTGAAGGAAACAGGATGACATGTACACTACTTTACTTACAAAAAGAAAACAAACACACATGCTCCAGAAGGATCTTACTTATGTACAATCCTAGACAAACTGACTTTTTACAATGTGCTAGGTGAAATCAAAATTCCACCACAGACACCCAAACTATATGGTAATATAATTCTCCTTTTCACTGCAAATGATCCACAAAAGGTAAGGGAAGTATGACAATAGAATGAAAACATGTTTTGGAACACTGACCATACCCCCTGAATAATTTTGCAGGCTCCAATGCTTTTGGAAAATGCAACTCCATATATAACCCTACAGGGTCAAAAAATATATAATAAGGCACACTAAAATGGTAAGAAATTACCCCCCTTACTTCATCATTTCTCACTTGTTGTTTGATGTTCTCAGCATGTACAGGTGGGTAAAGGATTGATGCAGATTGGCTAATCCCAGGTGATATTTTCTCATTTACTAGTGTTGGACATGAGATGAGATGCACATTTATCCCTTCTTTTTCTGCTTCATGGCCATCCCAAATATCAGGTTCATAATTATCATACACAGGAACCATGCTACAAGGTTCTAAAGGAGCCATGAAAAACATCTACTCTTCATCATCTTCACTAGGATATTCATCAAAAATTGGTTTCTTTTGGTCAACATTTGAAACAATTTCTTTGTCATAAGAAGGGCTTCCAAAAACATATGCTTCATGGATAGTAATATCCTCTGCATTTTCTCCATAAGAACAACAAACAACATCTGACTTCAATTCTTAAAATCTAGGAAAAAACAGAGAGAAATCTTCCCTAGTTCTTTTAAGTAGCTTATCATCTATCTCATCTTCGAAGTCAGGAGAAATATCTACTGCAGAATAAACTTTCTCTTCATCATAAGAATATTCAAAAGATATATGTTGATCTTCATGAATATTTAAAACAACAGATACATCTAATATGATGTCAGACATTTATATGTTATTTCTATCATAATTAATATCATTCAACACCCCATGATCTTCATGGTAAATTTTTTCTTCTACAATAAATGTTTCATCACAAATCGGGCTTTCATGACTAGAAGAATCTTTATGGAGCAAATAAAAATCATTACAACAGCCCTCAAAAAGACGTTCAACTGGAAAATATTCTTTACAAAAGGAATTGAAAGATGCATGAAATTCTGTCAAAGAGTTAATACTTGAAACTGGGAGAGATCTACACCAATCGTGACACCAATCGTGAGCAATCCCCTCTAATGAATACCTGAAAATATTTATCTAAACATCTTCATGCACGATACAAAGCTGATGAATAAAATCATGAAAATCCAGCAAGTGTTCAGCTGGTTCCTCCCACTCTTATCCTTGAAATTTAGGAAGGCTACTTTCCCATTCATCTCTACTAGGCACTGGATTAGGGAAACCAACTATCTTTGAAATATCATAGAAAGCATACCTTTGAGCTAAAATATTGTCCATTTCAAACCAGTGGAGTCGCCAATAGATTTTTGAACAATGGATTCGCCATGGTGAAATATGAGCAGTTGAAATAATGTGTCCAGCTTCATTTCACCATCTAAAACTGGATCTTTTCATTGTCATTCTCATATGGAAGATATCTTCACTTCCATCCCCGAAAATGAAGCCATTAATGTTAGCACTAAGAGTCACCCTCTGATTGCAAGAGGATAAGCTTAGTACCCATCAAAAAGGTAAACAGATTAAAATAGTTTGAGTAGGCGGATCAATGAGACTGCAGGGAGAGGAAAAGATAATAGAAGTAACTGCATATCAGTTTGGGACCATTGGGATATGAAGTCATAAGTATCATGATTAATGAAGGCATTTAAACTGCCTATCATACAAAGGGATTTATGTGGTGATGGGGAGAAAGAAGACAGAAAATGTTTGAGTGATGAACCATGAAAGATGGGAAATATGACATCAGATCCTCTACCGCCTCATGAATCCATAGATCAGAGAGATTCTACATACACACAAGAATAAAAATAGAAAATATCTGATGAACCATGAAAGATGGGCATGATGACAACAGATAATCCATCGCCTTAGAAATCCATAGATCATAGAGATTACATCTAGACAATAAAAACATAAAATATATGATGAACCATGAAAGATGGGCATGATGACAACAGATCCTCCATCGCCTCAAGAATCCATAAATAGAGAGATTACATCCAGACAAGAAGAAAAATAGAAAATATCTGATGAAACATGAAAGATGAGCATGATGACAACAGATCCTCCATCGCCTCAGGAATCCATAAATTAGAGAGACTACATCCAGACAAGAAGAGACAAAACAATGTGTAAACTAAGAAGACGGTCTGATAAAAATAATTCAAAGGAATATTCAATAACATATTTATAATCCAATCCCTCAGGCTTACAAACTAAAAATACAGAGCCATGCTCATAAAACTCTCTCGGTTCTCTAGCCTCTTAAAAAACTCCCCTCTTTTACAAAATCTAAATTGATCTATTTATATTAGATCAATCCACAACTACTAGGAGTGTGATCTGGCCATCCCATTCAAGTCTTTACATATGTGCATCCTTCTGTCAAACTATGTGTGTTTCCTCCTGTCAGACGCAAACTTGGCTCAGTATGGCCTGCATGAAGAAACCATCCATTGTTGTACCTGGGGCTGACAACTCTATCTCCTTAGCCATAATTTCCATGATTTCTATTTATGGACTGAAATGAGGTTTCAACTACCAGTCCCTACTCATTAACTAAATTCTTCTCAAGATTGGAGCGCAACAGGATGACTATCGGGTGACCATATGTCGCTTGTTGGATAAGGCATCATATATGCACATGAGTTCACGGTTGTAGGAAGCGGTTTAGGCCCACACCGCTTTCAGGCCCAAAACGCACCCTCCTCCTCCATGTAGCCTCCCCATAAAACTGTGGTTAGGATTTCGTCCGACTCAAGGCCTTTTATCGCTCGAGCAATTTGCATCCCCACAATGAAGCATGGTTGTTGATCTAGTCACATTTCACGATCTGGGAACTCCTGCCAATTTAGCGTCCCCACTAAATTTTATTTTCCTAACAACATTAGGATCATTCTAATCACACTTGGAGTTGGCGCTAATTTTGGCGTTGAACAAGAACAATTCTCAGAGGATGATCTGACGTGGTCGCTTGACGTCACTATGCTGACATGTCATGAAAAGAGAGGTGACACATGTCGACGCCAAATGGATTCTAGGTGTCATGAATAATGAGAGTGCCACATGTCTGAACTGATGACTTCCATGTACTTTGGCACTTCAGATCTCGGGGGCAGTCTACATGTAGAGCTGGAACTCCGAAGTGAACGACAGCCATCGATCTGAGGAGGACACGTGGTAGGGATCTGTGGACTCTGGGAGAAACTAATTCGGAGGAAAATGGGAGTGAGGAAGCTGAAACTCCCGAAGCTCGAAGTCTCAAAGAAAACTACCACCGTTAGATTTGGAGGGACACGTGACAATGATCAATGGACTTTGGGAGAAAACACTCCAGATGAAAGTGAGCGAGGAGAAGTAGAAAACTGTCTGGCGCTAGACTTCGTGCAAATTTGACATGTTGAATACACTCGAGACATTGATATGAACTTCTCCTGGGATCTCCATCGTTGGAAAAAATAAACTTGCTCATTGCTTGTATTTTAAGCCTGAAATGGGTTGCTTTGAATGATGCATTAGGACATTTATGTGCAACAAAGGACTTGGTCATCCTATGACCCTTTTCATCTTTATGTGATAACAAAAGCTATAGGGAACTCCCCATACTTTATGGTATACAGACAAGAAGACATTCTCTCAAATGGGATATATCTTCCATCTCTTGATCTTGCTCAAGGATCTAGAGGAAAATCCTCATCGGTTATTCAATAGAGAATTGATACCCTCCTCATGCTAGAAGAAGAAAGGGAGAAATAAAAATCAAAGTTCGTCGCTCATAAACAGATAATTAAAAGATGGTCTGACAAGCATAGGGCCAAAGAGAAGAATTTTGAAGTAGGAGACTTAGTCCTGAAATGGGATAGAGCGAATGAACCAAAGGGAAAACATTCTAGGTTTCAAAATATATGGCTCGGACCTTTCCAAGTAGTCGAAAAACTTTGGGCTTGCATGTATCGGATGAAAAATTGGAGGGGGGAACTCGACGCTCTCCCTGTGAATGGACAAGCCCTAAAACAATATTTATGTTAAAAATATGTGTGTGTGTGTGTGTGTGTGTGTGTGTGTGTGTGTGTGTTTTCGTGTTATTCTATGATTAGGATAAATGTGTAGTTGCAAGTTAGACTAATTGCAGAGTCCTTTATTTACGTTTTTCTTTTGTGTGGTATTTTTGTGCAATAAATTTGTGTTCTGCAAGGCACTGGTTGACCTTAATCAATACGGTGTAGAAAAATTTGTTTATGAATCATGTTTACATGCAACACAAGAAACGTTGGGAAAATTTCATTTTCTTAAAAGAGTTATGTGTCTAACCTTTGCAAATAAACGACCTTGGAAAGTGATGAAGTGCCCTCCTAGTGTTCTGGTAAAACCTAAAGGGAAATATAGAAAGTTGGAAAGGACAACATGTACCTCTAGACAGAGAGAGGAATAATTTCACCTTAACCATATCATATTGTAGATAACAGACATCCTCCTCTCCTACTCGCTCAGGTCATCTCTGCAAAAATGATAAAATAATAATTATATCAAATGAGTGAAAAGTAGGAGAGGGTATGCAGATAACTTTGTCAGGGCTATAGATGCTCGTTGGAAGTGGAGCGAGGTTTGTGACGTCGGGGTGACTCCGTCAGGGCTATGGATGCTCGTTGGCAGCAGAGAAACACCACATCAAGTGACTGATGATAACTAAGAGGCCTGGTGCTAGTGAATTCTTTACTCGAATATTGTCAAAAAGGGGCGTGGGTCATGGTCAAGAGGAACGAAGGTGGAATAAAGGTTGAAACTCCACAGGCAGGCCCAGATTCACTTACTAGGGGAATTGTAAACATGAGGATAAGAGAGACTCTGATAAAAGAAAAACCAGTTAGGTTCTTAACCAAATTCTGCATCAGCTAAGCCCGGGGAAGGAACAAAGATTCTTCTTTGGCCCAGTAAATCGTAATTTTTTGAGCGCTCAACACACCCTAAAAGTCTTATGAAATTTTATCACTTTTTGGGTACCACTTGTTTTCTTTTACTGTCTGAATTGAGTTCACTATGGGGGGTATGGTTTATTTTGTTTTCATGACTCTTATCGATCAAGTCGAAGATGTTTGAACTTGTTAAATGAAACCTTGTGCCTAAAATAACTTGTCATTCTAACTAAGAATCTACAGCTAACATTGCGACTAGCGCGCTTATGTTTGGCATCGGAAAAATTCAAGCAGATAAAGTGGCCACACAGTTACACTAATTGTCAATCATCGATCACCAATGAACCATTGACATCGATAGAAGGCGTAGTTGGTTTGTGTGAGTTATTTACCATGAATATTCATGAGATAAACGATCCCCATCAGCGTCAGAAAGGTATGGGAGGGATACAAATTGAAAAAATTCATGAAAAACCCTCGATAGTCAATGACCAATGCGCTTTCTCGGGGTCAGGGAAATCTAAAAGGGTTAAAACATTTATTTCTTTATTTTAAACATATCGCCGATCGCTAACCCCTAATACATTTTCGGCATCAAGAAATTTTCGAGAGGGTCAATCCAGGAGCACTTGGGTAAGCTTATTGTCTATCACCTATCCTTGATACTTTTCAGCATCGGCAAGATAGGATCAGGTTTTAGAATGTTTAGCTTAAGAAAATTCCCAACTCTGAATAGCACAGCTAAACGAAGATGACGGTCTTGAGTGCCATGTGTCTTTGTCGCATAGGGGTGTCATACGGTCTAAGTTTCATTCCGACTCATATTAAGGTTCCTTGCTTCCTAGTCACACCTTTGAGTCAGCCTTTCCATGTCAGCATTGTATGGCAAGATCATTCGGCATCAGAGATTTTGCAAGGATTTTTCAATGACAAGTGTTTAAAGAGAAACCCCAACCCTGACCCACCAGCTAGATTAGCAAAACGATGGGATGTTTTTAGCACGAGATACGATCGGATTCTGTCATTTAATAGGCCAATTAATGTTTCACCCCGCGTACATTGCTACTATGTGCACCGATTGAATGATAGAAATTTGAAATCACTGATAGGCCACATTATAGCCCGCTCCCGCGCCGTCGACTTACGATCAAATTTAATTATAAATGTAATGAGGATCTGGCGGCATATTTTGTAGAACCACACTCATATTCTGAATTGAATGGATGATGCGACAAGGTAAGCTCATCCATGTTTAAATCACTAGACGAATTCGAACACTTTCATTATCTGCACAAGTTTGAATTCTAGAGCATCTGAAGAAGCAAATCAAGTGTCTCAATACTATGTTGATTGTCATATTATCAAAGCCAGGTTAAACAAGAAACATAGGTATGTGTTAAATTTTATCAATTTGGCAGTTATGATTTGTGATAGATGCATCTGATTTCTTGAACAGTCTATAACTATGTTCTACCTGCAGGGAAAATACCTACAAGAAATCCAATGACCAGGCACTCACCGAGAGCACCTAAGCTAAAGGAAGAGGAAATAGGTTAAGGTTATTCTCATGGGAATGCGAGGCAGTTGGAGTACGCTCCTATGGCGGAGTCGGACATTAAAAACTCAATGAAGAAATATTTTATTCAACCTTCGGTCTTCGATGATACAAAATAAAACAATGTGTCCAAAGTAATTCTCCCACAGTGGGGAGATCTATTCAACAGAATCAACTAGGAGGAGTACCCAGAGTGTATCCCACACAGCAACCCGGATGTAACAGGTGCTCGATGACCAAGTGTTCCAAAATATCTGATGATCATACTTACGCATGGTAGCCTGCAGAACTTTGGTTTTCCCATGCATAGAGTTTTTGAAGTGGCTAATCAACCATACAAATGTGCAAAAATTCTTGATGGTGGGTCTATTAGAGTTTTCCTCCTGACAAAAATCCAGAAGTAGTACAAACTCAGAGACCCAGAGGAACGGCTGAACACAGATTTCGCGATGAAGTTATATTAATTCTATGACACCAATCGGTTGATGGCCTCATGGTGGAAGCAGGACAAGAAGTTTACAAACCAGAGGAATGGTAGGTATGGGACAGTTAGCTTGAGGGAACCATACATCTACTTGATGGCTCTCATCTGTCGATTGTATGGAGAGAAGGACTGCTCCAAGTTTTCTGAAGCATGGATTCCCTTGGCATAC
>JZKD02S0344092.1:134499-157783 GCA_000966675.3 Picea glauca
ATAGAATAAGGCGGATGTAAGAAGACCTAATAGAATCTTCCGCTTCTAGAAGGATCTTCCTCTAGATGCTTCTCTTAATAGACATAGTTAGTATAAATAAGGGTCGAGGGTATGAGAACCCTAGATTGGATATTATTGTAATAGAGCACTTCTCGACTGGAGGTTTCCCCCTCGAAGAGGCCTGTGAACATTGCTATCTGATTCAAAGTGTTATTTTTGTTGCTATTTCGTATATCATTTCTATGTATTGTGAAGATTATGCTGGATATTTTACTGTTATTCTGTCATTTCTAGCATTTCATTTCTTTTCTGCATATTTTATATATCTGGTATCTTGCACTCTACCTCGGGTGAGACTTCATCTGCTTCATAGGTGTTGCCAAAAGGGTTGGTAGTTAGGGATTTGTTGGTGCATTGTTGTAGCATTGAAACCTAGGTCTACCCCTGTGCCAACAAATGGTTCTGTTGCCGAGACCTGAAACTGTCATTGTTGGGAACTGAGAAAGAAGAATCTTTGTAAAAATATTTGACTTGGGATTGTGGAAGCTCTGTGCGTAGATTTGTGCCCTAGTGCACAGTTTCCTACTCGATTTATAAATATTTGTGGTAAAGAAGGAAGCTCGATCTGAAGAAAGGAGGTCAGATCTGAAGGAAAGAAGCAAGATCTGAAAGCTTTGTACTCTAAGAAAGGTAAAAGTGAGAATTTATGATTAAAAGAGGTAAGAACTACAAGCCCTGTACTTTGATAAAGATAAGAATAGTGAAAAGTTTTAGATCTAGAAGCTTTGTGCTCTGTAGAAGTAAGATAAGTGGAAATTTGTGTTTTTAGAGTATGCATCTAGATATCTTTAATAGAGTCTGTCCTAGCTTGAAAACTAGGGTATTAATAGATGAAAGAATATTTGATATGACTAGATCTGATAAGAATAGTGAAAGATATGTTATACCTATGCATAGAAAGAATATTTGGACTAACAAATGGATGCAGGATCCTAGAAAGAATTTATTGCAGGTTAGCTCCTATGATCCTAGTGCGTAGTATAGGAGAAGTTGGGAATCATTTAAAAGAAAGAGAGGATTAACCCTCTATTACAGCTGCAGAAAACTAGGACATCTTGCTAAGGCATGCCCTGGGAGAAGACCAGGTTGTCTTTGTTGAAAAGCTATGAACCATGAAGTGTTGGATTTCCCTAGAATGATTTCTAAGATTGAAAGTATGAACATAAGACAAGAAAAACCTAAGGCAGATCCAGAAACTCATGCTATAGCAAAACCTAAAAAATAATCAGGGAAGGTATTGCTACAGATGAAAGAAACCTTGAATGACCACTGACATGTCAGATTATCAGAGATCTTCAAATAAAAAGAGTGCTTTGAATAAAGAATAGGAGACTTCGACATTGAATATGTTCTAGATGAGGAAACACAGGTGAATATCATGACATAAAGAAAATGGGAAGCTATAGGAAGGCCTGCTATGACTCCCTCATTAGGAGGAATAGGGTTATTCAGAGGAAAGATGGTAAACCTGTGTGGAAGGCTCACCCAAATACCTATGACTGTCAATGGAACTTCAACGAAGGAAGATTTTGAGATTATTAAATTTGTTGAAGACAACACCCCGTTTACCATGTTAATAGGAAAACCTTGGATTGACATAGATCAAGCCAAACGAAAGGAAGAAGAAGAAGTTTTAGAGAAGAAGAAACAAGAGTTAAAATATATCATGACTAGAAGGATTGAATACTTGATTGAAGAACAAGAGAACAGATCGAAGCTATTTAACACTAGAAAACTAGATGTTGAAGCTACAATAACATTAGAAGACTCACAGGATACTGAAGTACCTATCTCAGATAAAGAAGAAATATTATCCTGAAACCCTAGGGAAGAACCTCAACAGCACGAAGTAACTAAGAACATAGAAGATAAGAATCGGAATGGAAAATGAACTATTGAGATGAAGTTCACTGGGAGGAAGGCTAGAAATCTAAGTAAGAAGAGAGATAATTTTGAAAATTTATAGAAGGTTTCAGAGGGAACTTCACAGACAGAAAATTCCCAGAATGGGAGCTTCATCGGGATATCAGAACAACGACACATGGAACTTCACCATGATGAGGAAATATAGCCATTGGGACCGATATATTCGTTCGAATGCCACTCCAAATGGTTCAGAAATCATTTATAGCTCGACACCAAACCGTTGGAAAAAAATGACAACCACTGTGGATTATCCGGCAAATAACTTCGAAACTCCTCACCACAGAAATTTGAAAACAAAAAAAACATTTATAGCTCGACACCGGACTGTTGGACCATGCCATAACAGACAGAACAAGAGTTAATGAGGCTTAATACCCATTAAAAGAGAACCATTGTCGATTTTACTATTTATCCCATCACGCCATGCACGGAAAACACAGTTGCTAACCAAGAATTTAAGCCCACAGATCAAGTGAATTGTATACAGTGATCATTTCCCTCTTGTTGTTTATTCTAGTGCAATATTCGAGTTAATTATGAACCCGATATTATTAATCCCGAGCGCGTATGTCCGATGAGCTCACTGTAGTTGAAGAATCAATAACAAAAGTACTCCTTGACTTGATGACTAAAAGACTCATGTCGGAGAGAGGATTGTCTACCAGTCTACAAGCATCATCGATGAGAGGATTTTTGGCCTCTCCTTCCACTGCTCGAGCTGGACCATCATGGCCCGTAGATGAGAAGAAAACCAAGCGTAGAGACGATCTCACGAATGCTAAGTTTATTCTCAGCATTTTACCCACCTATATACCACCTCTAAGCGGCGAAATAAATTTAGACAGTGTACCCAAAGACTTTGAGTATGAATTGGTCACTACGTACCTCCAGAATGGGATATGCACAGTTCACGCAGATCAAGAAAAGATAGCCACGTTGAATTTTAGCAACTTCAACCTCGGTGATAGGAAGGTCTACAGCATGCTCGCCCCACATAAGTACCTGACCAAAATAAAAGGAAAGAATTCGAAGATAATTACTCAGTCATGGACCCATAACCTCGCGCAGTCCACATTGCTCAACGTCATGAAGAATCCTCACTTTGGAAGACACCAAGAAGTGAATGCATGTGTCAAGATGTTGCTATCTTGTTACCATGGAAGATACTTATGGTTAAACCACCATATCACAGTGGATCTGACATTGATCAATCGGATCACATGGCTGAGTATGCAAGGCCCTGACCCACAAGATTTCTACCCCAAAAAAACCATGGATCACGCTTTAGCCCAAAGGAAAAAAGACACCTACGGTGATGTCAAGAAAGGCACGTGAGGCTACAAGGTAGCTTATATCCAAAGCGGTGTAGTGCGCCTAGCCTGTCAATTGATCGCAGGAAAGTTGGTTTGTAAGAACCGACCCACCCAAGTCATTGGTTTTGTAGTCGACCTTGGAGGGAAGTGCATGGAGGGCCTACAAATGAATTGGGTGAAGTACCTCATGAACTAGTTGGAAATGGACTACAGGGAAGCACAATATCAAGGATACGAATTCCACTTCAGCTGGCTTCTAATCCTGATTCCTTTCATCACATGGGAGATGCCGGAATGTGAGACCTTCCCGAACATCGAGGCCTTTGAACCTCTATCCGCGAATTTCAGTACACTGTGGTATTCCAGTGACATGAACAAGAAATGACAGTCAAATGTCGTATTCCACACATATTACAATTAGCTAAAGTTAGTTATCCAGCCTAAGCCTCACATCATGCCCAATACTCTTCACAGGTTTCGACCTTTAATGAAATTCAGCGCGGATGTCCATTTCATTTATATTACAGCGCATGATAACGAGAACAAGCAGAAACTTGAATCTTACTATAAGCTGAAAGAGGAGGACTTAGAAGAAATCACCAAATAATGGTTGGCGAACCTCCTCATTCCATCCGAACCTACGGAGATGTTCGACATTGACAGTCCGGAAGCAGTGCATGATACACCTGGACCTAGCAAGATAAAGAAGACTGAAGAGGTCCATGATTTAGACAACCCATCTGTGAATACTACTTCCATATCAACAGATCAAGGAAGATATGGTGGATAGATAGATGGTGCAAAAGTTGAACAAAATAAAGGCGAGGTTACACCACCTAGAGACGAGGAGGACCCCTTGAAGAAAAGGAAGGTTTCCCCTCTGAAACCTTCTTCTAGGAAGAAATTGAAAGCATCTATGACCAAAATGCAGACTATCCTCACATTCGACGACTTCGATTTCATCATAGCAGCCATGAATGATGCTTCATTGGAGATAATAGAGAATCAAGAAACTAAGCAGGAGGAGGTGTTCCATTGGATTAAGGATGAGCTCCAAGGAGTTTAGCAGGAACTACAATCCATCCACGCAATCTCCATTGTGCCTCTGTCAGCAGGAACATCAGAACTGGGAGATGAGCCATCTCAACTCCACTGCATCGTTGATACAGTCGAAGCTCACCTTCAGCGAGCTCAGGAAGAAACAACACAACCTACCCAGGCTTTGGCACAAATACAGGGAGACCTTGTAGAACAACGCAGTACTGCAGAATTGGAAAATCTTTCTCTGCGAGCAAAGTGAGATGAAGAAAAATCACAACTGCAACAAAGAAAGGAACAGTTGCTCCCAGAGAAACTCAAAGTAAAGGAAATGGTTCACAAAGAACTTTATTCTGTGATAGTCGTAGAAGTAAAGACCGAAGAGAAAGTTCCACAGTAGGTGGCACAAATTGAATAAGTAATCCAACAGCTCCAACAGTGCATAGCATACTTGGAGCTCTGCACTGTGTCCGAGACCCCTCAAGATGTAAGAGACCAAAGGGAAGAAATAGCCCATAGCACAGTTGAGAGACTAAAAGCACTTTCCTTGGAGTGCAAGAAGTTAAGTAACCACAGCGCCCAAACATATGAGAACCTCACCGAGAATCCAGAGTTACAGGCATTAGAGTCACAGCTTAAGGAAGTAAAGAAACACGCAGACACACTACAGGCACAGCTGAAGGCCTTGTCAATCGTGGAAAGAATGAAGTGATCTCAAGAGAAACGCATTGCTCAGCAGCAGATCCATATGATTCAAAGAAGAGTGATGGAAGTTACTCAATGGCTTTAGCCAGTACAATATAAGGTGTGCCAATTATTCAAAGAGGTTGAAATTCAAGGAGCAAAGCTAGAATAGGTTGTCATCACAACATAACAACGCCTAGAAGGGCCCGTGAACAATGCAGTGATCCAGGAGTTCACCGAGAAATAGGTCATCATACAACAGCAGGTCGAAGAAGATTGATCTAATCTCGAGGCATTCGAGGTAGATTTGATCAGACCAGAGTCACTAGGGACGAGTCACAGGTGGGTGTTCGGGGCATGCTGGCCCTTGACCAAGTTTTGGGAGATTTTTGGTCATATTGACCTATTTTGGGACTTCGATAGCCTATCGAAGGAGGAGCGCAAGACGAAGTGGATATCATGGTATATCAACCCACTTTGTGGATCCTTTTTGGGTTTTACAGAATATGTAACGAGAATGGGATGTTGGGCCATGGTTTTACCCATGTTTAGGCCTATTTTGTATGTATAAATAGAAGGCTAGGAAATGTAAGAAGTAGTCGAATAGTGCATCTATGTGATGTGAATGTATGCTAAGTGCAAGTAGGGTCTGTAAGTGCTTCATGCATGACTGTAAGAAACTTGCAGAGCTAAGTGTAGGTCCTTGTAACTGATTGTACAAGGCTGAGTGATGTAATGCAAGGAAGAAGGATCTAGTGAGCTACGCAGATCTTTTGTCCTATGCAGAGTAGGGTTTTGATGGCTCTGTGCTTGTAACCAATTGAATGAAGATAATAAAGAAGAAGACTTTGTGGACGTAGCCCCAGGGTGGGGGTGAACCACGTAAACACTGTGTTGTCTTTCTTTTTGTTTGTCTTGATATGTTTATGTCTTCTTTGCTAAGTGCTTAGAGATGATTAGATAGATACGCTTATGCTTAGTGATAATGATGTATACGAATGTTAGATCTGATCTATATGAATGTGTTGAGTACTTGGTCTGCTATATCTGACTTATCTATTGATGTTAAGTTCTTAAGTACATTATATCAGTGTGAATGCTGCAAAGCCCTGTTTTATCAGCGAAGTGATTATTGATTGTATATTAAGGAACTAACGGTGCTAAGTGATTTATTAAGTATTATAATCACAGATCTGTGTCCCAGCTAAGGTTCCAAATGCTTGAGTCTTGAAACCACCCCTGCCTCTACCTCAGGTGAGACTTCATCTGCTTTGCAGGTGTTTCCAAAAGGGTTGGTAGTTAGGTCTTTGTTGGTACATTGTTGTAGCATTGAACCCCGAGTCTACCCCTCTGCCAACATCAGGCCATAGAAAAAGGCTCCAAATATCATTACAACCATCATGTTTATCCTTTCTCATTTCATGAGGGTGATATAGTCCTAATCTAGAACCAACCTATTATACTCTTGATCAGAGTAAGTTTGAATCCTTGTGGTGGGATTTGTTATCCCCTATCCTAGGGATAACTAAGGAGATTATGTCTCCAGGCCCACAAGTCCTATACATGGAGTACCGAGAGGTATACAACTTGATCTTGGGCCCATATTTTCATCAGTGCATCCTTTATATCAGTAGCAGCAGCATCCATCCCACTGTCTTGATTCTGAAGTAGCAGTGGTTCTTGCATCATGAGGTAATGATTCTGGGTATCATGGTATGTGTCACTCTGATTTTCAAATCATTTGAATATGTACACTGGACTCTCTTTTGTTTCATAATGTTTTCTTGGAAATTATGTTCTTTAACTTGTTCATACCTGGGGGGGGTGACAGAGTTCCCTATTAAGTTGGTTCCCTTAGGGATGAGTTACCACTAGGTGGGTCTATGAAAGGTCATCATCCATTCCTTCCACACTTACCACTTTTCATCATTTTGCCTCTAATATTCCCCTACCTTGGTTCGGGCATTAGGTTTGCCAAACTAGTAAGGGTTGTACCTTTCCTTGTGGGAAGAAGGGGCTAAAGGGCCAGAGGGTAAACGTAGCTAGAAAAAGTTTAAATACAAAATGAAACATTCATACGCTTTGCCCAGAGATTCCCGAGAAAGAAATAAAAGGATTCTCAGTAAGAAAATGGGACCCATAAGATGAAATAAAACTCAAGTTCTAGTTGGTGGATAGGAGGTCTCATCATGAGTCGACCTATTAGGTCCATGGGCATGTAGCAATATGACACTACCATATATTTGGTCACCAAACTAGGGAAGTGTCCCCCAACTATTCTCTTGAAAAGAAAAAAAAACAAGACAAAGAATAAAATGCATTGAATGGGCTAGAAAACAATGACATCCATGACAAGGTGCATTTCTCCCTCTACATAGGCACCCACAGGAAAGACCCACTGTTGGTCTCCAGTTTTTATCATGTTTTTTGCCTATATTATATTCCATAGACCTCCATTTATATGCCAGTACCACCCTTTTGGCATTGTTTTGACATAATTGACATCTCCCTACCATTCAATGGGGTTACTTACGGTATCTTTGCATTTCAAACTATTTTTATGCACTTTAATGCTTTAAATTGATATTGGAACTAATGTCGCTTAGGTTAGATACCACTTCTATTTTTGGAACAAGATGTCGGTACCAGCTACCAACTCGTACCCGTGGAGACACCAATGGAGCCGCTCAAGATCTGTGCGTTATGGTCCGAATGGGAGACAGAGGGATTCGCATGACAGCTGGAGTCATCGCCACAGGGTGTTCGAAGGCATAATGATAAAACTGGGTCGTGATTCTTCATCGTTCACACTTCGTGACACTACGTGTCACGAAGATGTGAAGTACGTTTTTAAATTGATTCCAAGACTATTTTCGGATTGGGGGATCCATTTGTTTTATGAACTGTTGCTTTAAGACTATTATGAAAACAGGGATATAAGAACCCGGGATCACTCCTGAGAACGGGTTGTTGGATTATGTTACATCGTGAACACATGTTTTTTAATACAAATTGTTGTTACGTTATGTTATTCGACTGACATACGATTTGAAGTATTCTCTTTTGAGTTAATGGAGCGTAAAGATTATACAATGTTTGCATAGAATGTTGTAGTTAGTTCTGGTTCTTTCCTTCAGCGTTTGTACTGTTTGGTCGGGCCCGCCAAACCGGTGCAAGTCGCTGTGTTACTCTGTTTCAGATTTAGTTCATTTCAGTGTTTTAGAACTTGCATACGAGGTAGCTTAACGTTCATAGATTTAGTTGTTTCAGTGTGTTAGTATTTGCTTACATGAATGATATGTCTGCAGTGCATAGTGTTTCATAGATTTAGTTGTTTCAAGATTGTGTTTATTTGTTCTTCAACCGAATCATTCCAGCGTACTGTTACCTTTGGCGTTGCTGAGTATTGAATGCATAACTGATGCCTGTAGGGTTTAGCGTATGAACATGGTTTGTTTGGCTTCTAGATTTTGATTCAAACATAACTCAGAATTGGCATGAACTTTGCTTTGTTAGACAGTTTAGTTACCCTGCTTACTTAGAACAGTTAGATTACAGTTAAAGTAGAGGGAGCTCCTGGTAACAGTAGGTAGAGTAGTACTCTGTTTTCCTGTAGACAGCTTTAGATTGATTTTGATAACCAGATTAAATGCATTTGAGGAAACACTCTTTCTGTTGTGGCTTGAATAGAAATGGTGATGATAATTGATTAAAAGTAGTGGTGGAATAAGCTTGTGAAATCATACTTATGAATGGAAATAGAAGCACCAGCATTTAAACATAAGACTGTTTTATGTTGCTGACTTAAATAGGGAATGCTAAGTTTCAAGATCGTCATTAAGATCCAAGTTTTCAGAGTGAGTTTATGTTTTCTCTTCAGGATAGTCTTTAGATAGGAATTAGCTTACCTTCACATACAGTGTATTAGCTCAAAGTTTACCAACCCTGGTTTGACAATTTAGTGTTTCAGGTCATTTAAATCTTCAATTTAGCAGCCTAACACCTACATTTCCCTGTTATCATTGCACCCCTTTCCCAAACATTCCCCTACACCATTTCATACACTTATATGACCTAGATCAATATTCACCTTGGAAACACCCCAAAATTGAGGAGGATTATCCCAATAGGACATCCATAGACCCTCTCCAAACCTGGATTGTTAAACTGCATAACGTCTTTGAGCATTTGTCTAGGTAAAGGGGGGTTTGATGCACATGTTTGGGTAATTTGATGATTGGATTTGATTGGAATTGATATGATACATGTGACTTATGAGCCCATGGAGGGCGTACTTTTGTTGTTGCAAGACCATTCCCGGTGGACAGGTACATATGGGGACATGATTAGCTCGGACCTCCATGGGGATAAAATCCCACCATATGGATGTTGTGACCCCAACCAGGGGTAGAGAGACACCAGAGGATGGCACTAGGAAAGAAGAAGGAAATTTCCCCCGAGACACTCTAGCAGGCCTAGAAACAGGGGGTATTTCCCTTCAACCATGAAATTGGCGCTTGAATTCCCCTGATGCCATCATATTGACCCTTGACGTCATCAGTTAGGGTTTGGCATGAGGACATTCTGGTGCTAGATGGCACATACGACATATTTTGAGGCCTTTTGAGGCCTAAAGTTTCTCATTTGAGGCATAGTGTTCCATGATGCGGCCTGATGCCACCCTAAGAGGGGCATGACATCATCCCTAAAAGTCAAATTAGGGTTTAAATTGTTAATTTTATGTAAAAATTGGATTTTTGATGTAAACTGGCCATGTTGGCCTTTTGTGACCTAAAATACAATTAAACTTCATTGTCATTATATAAATAAGAGTTAAAACTCTTGTATTTTTTCATGATTCATTCATCACTCAAGTAGAGGTCTGAAATTCGGTCTCCCTTAAGTGGTATTGGTTGAAACTAGTGGTGCACACTTCTTGAAGGAGGCAATTTTTTCTTGATTTTCCATGATATTGTATCTTAATTAAACATCTCTAATAGCCTTTCTAAAAAATTCTATGGGATGTTCTTGATTTTCTTCATTTTTTTGCAACAGTACAAAAGACATGGTGTGTCCTAAGGAAAAAGAAAATATGAGGAATTCCTTGTCATAATGTTGGTTGATCAGAACATCAGTTTCTCCCAATGCTTCTTTAATTCGTTGAAAATACTCTTTATCTTCAACAATCCACCTAAATTCATGATATTTTTTCAACATGTGAGTGATATGTTTCACCATTTCAGCAAAATTTGGAATAAACCTTCTACAAAAATTGATCTTATCCAAGAAATATTGTACTTCCTTTTTGTTTCTAGAAAAGGAAATTTGATTAATTTCCTGCACCCTTTCTAAATCTATCTTTACTGCTTCCTTGGATACTATATGGCCCAAAATATTTCCTTCTTTCATGAAAAAATAGCAATTTTTGGGATTCAAGGACAAGCTAAATTTCCTGCATTTCACAAAGGCTTGCTTTAAATCCTTGATGTGATCTTCATATGTGTTTGAGAATACATTCATGGCATCTAGGTATATAATAATGAATCTTTCCTTCTCTCCCACAAGTGTTATGTCCATCGCTCTTTGAAAACAAATTCCTTCATTTATCATACCAAAAGGCATTTTTTCATACATGAAAGTCCCCCAAGTTGTTGTGAAGGATGTCTTCTCTCTATCTTCTATATGCATTTCCACTTAGTTGTATCCTGAGAAACATCCATCATGGAAATTTTATTTTCTCCCACTACCTTTTGCAATATGTGATCCATCTTGGGAAAGGGGTAGTTATCTTTCAATGAGCATTTATTTAGGTTCCTAAAATCCACATAGAGCCTTATTTATCCACTTTTTTTTCTTGTAGGAACTAGATTGGCCACCCACTCAAAGTACCTAAGAGGAATTATAATATGGGAATCTAGTAATTTTCTCACTTATTTCTCAATAGTAGGCAATAGAATAGGGTTTACTTGCGTTAGTTTCTTCCTGATAGGTTTAGTACTAGGTTTGAGGGTAATTTTTGTTGTATGATGTTGGTATCATAAGTATTCAAGTCCTCATACTTCCAGGAAAAATCATCCATGTATTATTTGAATAGATGTAAGTATCATGTCATATGATCAACAAGGATATATTTGGAAAGATTAATATACTTGGGATCCTTTTATGTTCCAATATTACATTCCTTAATGTTTTAATCATTGGGGAGGATAGTTGGCTTAAAGGTTACATCATTTATATCAAAAAATTGTTCCAAATGTACCAGACTTTTTGGAATAAAATTGTTTTTGAGTTGCGGGACCTTGTGTATAGCCATATAATTATTGAATTCGGTGATTTCTTCTATTCCTTCCCCAATCAATTGTTTAGTCTCTTATTCATTATATGAGTCAATTTGAGTATTTTCAAATTCATTTATCACTTCCATGAACTTTTTGATTTGTTGGTCATTTCAAAAAATTGTCAGTACTTGATATTGTCAAGGATGGATGGTATTTACCTCATCTCAATTTCATACTTAACTTAGGTAGTGGCTAGTAGTTTAAAGGTTTTGGCTACTACTTCTAAAGAATCATCATGTTGATTAAATTCTCTTAAGATAATGGAAATATTGAATGATTCATAAAAATTATCAATCATGTCCCATAAATGATTTCTGCATGACCTCATTCTAGGATGTCATGTTTGGTATAAGCCCTTGATTTGTTGCACTACTAATTATGAATCTCCAAATGCCACCAACTTGGTAATTTGCATTTTTCTTACAGCCTCCAAGACTAATATTAGGGCTTCATATTCAACTACATTATTGGTGGCTTCAAACTCCAACTTGTAGGATAAATGTATTTCTTGTTTAGTGGGAGAAATGAGCACTACACTAGCCCCCACCCCTTCTTTTGAATATGCCCCATCAAAAAACAATTTCTATATAACATTTACCTCTGTAATAGAGATTAAAATAGGATATGAAGGTACAAGGGATTCATTATACTCTTCATTTACTGAAAGGATACAACAACCAAGATCTTCATCAACAACATAAATGGGATGATTTCTAGGGTTGTTCTTATCACTAACCACATAAGAAAAAAAAGTATCCTTGTACAACCTTCTCATTTCCCCTCCAAAGACTGGTATAGTGGCATAGGTCATATCCATATACATAGTACCTTCCAGCTTGCATGCCCATGTTATTAACAATAACATACCATAATTAGTAGGCAGATCAACCACCACTACATCCATCATAATGCTCTTAACAAGCAATTGATCCAAGGTGACTACCATGTCTTTGATCAAGCCAACACACTTCACTTTTCTATAATCAAAGGAATATAAGTCATGGTATCGACTTGTTATTTCTAATCCCAAATTTTCCATGACTACTTTGGGCATAAGGTTGTGCAAGGCTCCACAATCAAGAATACAGTTGTGTATCATATTATCATGAATATTTAAGGTCACATATAAGGGTGCATCCCCATTCTTCCTTCTCATCTATGTGAAAACCAAAATCAATGGTATGGAACTCATCTTGTAAATTCAAAGGATTAGGAGGGTTTGTGGACCCTTTTCCATAATGACTTTCTAAATTTTTTTATGATATGAAGGGTTCTTGGCCAATTCCACCAAAGGTATAGGGATCTTTATTTTAGACAATTCACACTCAATGTTGAAAGTTGGAACAAATTATTTACGTTCTTTTTCTCTTTTCAAGGGTTCCAAAACCTCATTTACCTTAGGAATGTCTAGAAATTCATTGGATTTTTATTTGGGCTAACTTGGACCAAGCTTCTTATGTGGAGATTTACTATCTGGTACAACTTATTTTTTCCTGGGCCTAAGATCATACTACTTGTGCATCTCTGCCTACAATTCATTAGAAAACATCTTGTATTGAACTGAGGATAAAGCTTCTTAGTTCAATTCCTTTTTAGGAATCTGCTTCCTATGATTCAATGATTTTTCATAATCATTCTAGGTTATATGTATAGAATTATTTTCATCCTAGAGAAGGTGAATTTCCTTTGTATATTCAACATATTCCTTAGTCATTACTTCTTCAACAAGGTTATTATCATTATTGGTATTTACAGGGAGTTGGATGGGTTGTTCTTCATTTCTTCTTTCCCTTCTCATCAATTGTGGATTGAAAGGTGTTCTAAATAGATTAGGATTCCTCATCCCTCCTTCTTGGGGAGTTTTTTTGCATGGTTATCTGCAATCTCAAATATAGGCATATTTTTTGTTAAGTTCTTGATCAGTATGGACATTTATTCAATTCTAATTACTTGGGAATCTTTATTTGTATCATAGGTTCCATGGTATTCTCTAGCTAATCCAGCTTTTGTTTCATTTTTCCAAATGCAATCGTGTTTCCTTCAATGTCTATTGCATCATCTTGCATGATGAGAAAATTTTGGGACCTTATTTCCCTCAACACCATGGAAAAATCAACATCAAAAACCAGCATATGTGACTATTGTTGTTGGTTGTGAAGGTTTTATATCTATTTATCTTATTTTAAAGTTTGTTGAATCTTTTATTTAAGTCAACAACAACTTCGTTGGGTCTCTTCTTGAGGGAGCCAAATTCAGATAGGTAGTATAGATTGTCTCTTTTTTCACCCCATTGTCTCATAAAGGCATATTCTATGGCTTTCCAAGTGCCAATGGAGGCCATGGGTAGCTCCCTAAACCATTTTCTAATGTATCCCTCCAAATTCTAGATGAACAACCTCATGAATACATCATCATGCTCCACAAATAGATTATCAGTAAAGTCCTAGAATTTAGCGCTCATGTGTTCTTCAGAAGAAATGGTTTCCTCCCCAACATACTTTGGCATAAGTTGCAGGTAATTCGCAGGGAGTTCATGAACATGTGGAGGAAGATTCAAAGGGACATATCTAGTAGTGACCCAAGGGTTGAGAGGGGTTGGTGGTGGAGTTTGATTTACTCTACCTCTTCCTCCACCTAATCAGGCCATAAGATTTTTCAGAATGAGGTTATTGGCTTCAATTGAAAGAGTAACAAGGTATTTCAAGAAAGGTCTAAAGGGAGAATTGATTTCTTGAGGAAATTCTAAGGGATAATTATGTAGATCTATCAAAGGTATCTAAGGGATATTTGAAGAAGAATGAGTATCTAGATGTATATCAATTGGATCTATATATTCATTACATTTATGAAGAACAAAAGGAGATATCTCTATGCAAGGGTTACCTAAGGAAGAATACATATGACATGCTCTAATATTTCTCCAGGTCATGAGCTTCTTTGGATTTGAGTATAATGGAATGTGATCAGGATTAGGGTTGCTTCTAGTTTGTCTTCTAGTAGATGTCATGAAATATTGCAAACACCGATATTTCATTTTCTTTGGGTTCTGCTCAATGATAAAGGTTTCCCCACTGACTCTTGAAGTGTTTTACTTGTTTAATAGTTCAGATAATGGATGTAAGAAATGTGTATGCAATTATCAGGCCATAATATATAAATCCTACCTCCTAAAATTCTCAATATTCGGTAAGACTGCTACCCAAAATGACTGTTGTAATTAATTATTAAAAATAACAGAAATTACAATGAAACTTCAACAACCATAAATGACAAGGACATAAGGAACCTGGTGTATAAATTTAAGAGTGGTCTCTTTCATATCTGAGTTTAGATATATAACAACAATAATATCGACTTATCCATAGGTATGTATAATGCATGTGATGTTCTAAACTCTCCTCAAGATGAATTATATAGGTGTAGTGGTTAGAATATGAGACAACAACTTCCCTTTCCTTTAACACAATAGTAAACAATTCGAGTAGGATCCTCCTCTGAGGAAAAATTGACCAGCAAGTAATTTAGTTCACCCAACTTGCAAATATGTTGCCAGGGTTCAAGGAAATCATGCCCAGGTTGGAATAACTTAGAAAACCCATGTTTCCTTTGTTTGTTCCTCGAAAGGAGCAACCCCTTTCCTCTGGAATTGTACACTGCAATCAAAAATCAAGGTATATGCACCCAACACATAAAATGTAAGCTCAGTTAATAATGAAGCACCCTATGAGATAGGATGTCTCTCGGTAAGAAACAATGTTCCCAGAAAAGAGGTATTAGAGCCCAATAAACAGATTAAGATTCAACACTTAGATAAATTCATCCAACTGTGTAGAAATACATCCTTACAGAATATCACTTCCAGCAAGAGGAAATCGAATTGTACTCTATCCCCACACTAGAATATGCACCCAACCTCTCAAGAATGTGCCCAGAATGAAGGAAACTCAGCCTTCAAGGAAAAAGGAACCTCCACACTTCCAAACTATCTTGCTAAAGGACAAAAACACAATCTGGATGAAGCACAATGAGAAATATGCAGTGATCTCTCCCTTAACTGACTAGGGTGTATAGTTGCAACACCAAAACTAGTAGATGAACAAGGGTTTCCAAAAATCCTGGAGTCTTTCCTCAAGATATCTTAAACATCTATTTTCCAAATGGTTGAATGAAATAATGAGGAGAGGCTCCTCATTTTCCCCTTTTAATATTCACTTGAGTCTTTTCCCACTCACTTATTTAATTGATTTTATTAAAGTCACTTTATTGGCTCTTTCACTTTATAATTTAAAAGTGACTTTTCATTAGCCTAGGACCCATGTCCCCCTTTTCCCCATTTATCTTATAAAGTATTTCCTAGGAAAGTTATGTTCCCTTGATATTTTTCCTCCTTAGCCCACGAGAACTTATTAGGCTAGAGCAATTTCTCCCTTATGACTCCTAAGCGGTTGGGGACATTACAATCCTCCTCGCCCAATATTGCTTTTCCACAAGAAATTTCAATCTGGGATGTTTTAGCACATGTTCTCCTTCCCAAGTGGCATATTCGATAGGAATATCCTTCAATTTAACTAGTTACTCTTTGATGGTTATGTTCCTCAACTTCCACTCCTTGACCTCCAAAATATCCTTCATAACTAGAATCAATTTCCCTTCTTCAACCAGGGGTGGTAACTCGGTAGAAGTGGTGATAAGTTGTCCCAATTATTTCTTGAGACATGAGACATGGAAAACATTGTGTAATTTACATCCCTCTGGAATATCTAGCTCATATGCCACCTCTCCTATACACCTCGTAATCTTGTAGGGTCCATAAAATCTAGGCTTCAATTTTTCTGCCCCCCTCATTTTGAGTGAGGATTTCCTATAAGGTTGAAGGCGTAGGTACACCAAGTCCCTTACTTCAAATATACACTACAACCTGTGTTTGTCTGCATGTATATTCTATTGATTATTAGCTATTTTAAAATTATCCTTCAAGATCCGTAGAATATTCTGGCTCTCCTCAATCTAATCCTTAGTCTTAGGTGTCTGGTTGTCTCCAAATATCCAATCCACAAATGTGGGTGCATCATATCCATACTAGGCTCGGAAGGGTGTCATCCCAATTGACATATGATAGGTGGCATTGTACCAGTGATCCCCTAAGTGTATCCATTTTATCCAAGCTTTATGTTGTCTTGACACAAAATTCCTCAGATAACCTTCCAACCACTTATTCACTATCTCATTCTGACCATCAGTTTGATGGTGATAACTTGTTCTTGGGGTCAAATCTGTTCCTACCAGCCTGAATAGATCTTATCGAAATCCTCCCATGAGCTTGTTATCCCTATCACTGACAATGGTCTTTGGCAATCCATGTAATCAGAATACCTCTCTGAAGAATAATTCTGCTACATGTGTTGTTGAATACCTGGAGGGTATGGCGAAGAAGTTTGAAAACTTCGTGAGCTAGTCAACAACCACATAAATGCATTCCTTCCCCTGCACCTGGGGAAACCCAGTGATGAAATCCATAGATATGCTTTCCCATTTTTGTTTGGGAATGGGAAGTGGTTGAAGTAGTCCATTAAGATGAGTGTGCTTTTCCTTATTCCATTTGCATACATTGCATTCTATTGTGAACCTCATCACATCAGTTTTAAGGCCCTTCAATGTAAATATTTCCTTGATCTTCCTGTAGGTTTTCAAGTACCCAGTGTGTCATGCCAATGGGGAATTATGTGCTTCATGTATAATTTTGTCCTTAAGATGGGACTCCTGTAACGTCCCCGGCCATCAACCCACTTGCCGAGTGAATGCTACTACGTAGAAACAACACTTATACAACATGCATTTAAATGAATTCAATACATTAACACAGAGTAAGCACATTATTACTGCTAGCATACATAATCCACGGCATTAACAATAATTCATGAATACAGTGGGATACATGATAATTTTTCTAGAATCATAGACATGCATATTTAATTGAGATTATACGCATGTATATACTTATATTTTAAACTGGATGTAATTCACCAGTTGCGTGCAGACCTTCCATGAACCTCCCAACCTTAGACCGCACTGCTCATAAATCTCAACAGTAAGTCACCCCCGAGCTGGGGCTAAGCTCCACCTAGTAGGAGAATCCTAGGCTAGCCAGGGTCAATAGGAAGACACACAGTCACAGAAGAAGGATTCTCTCTCAGGAGCCACTTATGCCCATTTCTCACAGACTCTTGTTCCCCACATGCCTGTCCCACCCCAGGAGTATACACCTTCACTGTCACCTGGACAATCCTTCGGCTACTAAACCTCCCTTTCCTTGGGTTTCAACAACAGACTGGACTGGAAGTCTCTGAGCTCTGTGGCAGCTACCAGACCCCTTCTAGGAGTACTTACTTCTCATGCACACACTCTCGCCTAGAGAGAGTGTTGTATACATAGGTCAGACCACCACGAGGCTCAGCATGAACGTGCATTGACCAGCAAGTCACAAGTAGTCCAGCACTACACGACCACCACAATCATCTAGGAATATAGACATGGCCACCCAAAACTGGTGATAGACAGATGCTACAGCATAGCAAGGCTCAGCAAGTATGGGACTCTTTGGTTTTCTCAACTAGCCACACAGGACGACTTCTTGGTTTTGGTTTCGAGACTATATAAGGGTGTATAGAGATCCCACCCAGAGGCTTCAATTATTCAGGTGAAGGATCCAGCACAAGACACCCCCAGAGGTTGATGATGGGACCACCAAGTTCAGACAGGGAATGCAGAATGGAGAAGTGAACCCCAAACTAAGCTGATGTTTCATCTTTAACCGCATGCACCTAGGTTAACACTTATCTTCCTAGTGTTGCATGCGTTCCCTTTTGCACACCTAGAGTTGCATGTGTTTCCCCTCCTAGGTCTTAGGATAAGAAAAACATACCTTTCACATGGTTTTGGAATAACAATAAAATAATACTCTTAAGGACTTAGCCCTAGAGCTTAGCCCCTCTTCCTACCTCTCAGCCCCTCTCCCTTACCTAGGCTTTGTGGAATCTTAGTCCCCCATCACTCATTCATCGTGGTCGGTCCACACGCATATATGTTTATCTCTTATTAATAATGTGCATAATCACATGTACAAAAATCAGGCTCCTGGCCCTCAACACTTAGGCTCCCTGGCCTAATCACACATAATCCCACTAGCTTATATAAACTTGGCTCACTAGCCTATAAAACAAAATTACAATTCATAATGAATTTGGGGCATGTCTTGGGGTATTACAACTCTAGTACAATATAGATCATGTATTTCTAATAAATTATTTCATTGATAACTATGTAGTGATCATCCTTTGTCTTACCATCAAGGATCTCGCAAGCAAACTAGTTCAAAGAATACTCTACCAATAATAGATCTTTCCAGTCCACTGAAACCTCTATGAGTGAGAGGGTGGGTGGTATTCTGGAAAGGGAATCAGCCACCACATTGCTCTTTCCCTTCACATACTTGATCTCAAAATCATAAGCTTGAATATTATTTATCCACTTATGTTTCTGCTCACTCAATTATTTATTCTCCATGAGGAATCTTAGGCTATTATGATCTGTCTTCGCCTTAAACCGATTCCCTGCAAAGTATTTGCTGAAATTGGCCAATGCATGCATGATGGACAACATATTCTTGTCGTATATAGAATAATGTCACTCATACTCCCTGATTTTATGACTATCAAAATAAATGGGATGTTTATTTTGCATCAATACTGCTCATATCCCAATCCTTGAAGCATCACACTCAAGCACAAATGACTGAGTGAAATCTAGTAAAGCTAATACAAGACATGAACTCTTCACATGTTTCATCTTCTCGAATGTGGAATTTGCTTCATTAGTCCATCTAAAGGATCCATTTTTAGTGAGATCGGTAAGAGATTTTGTTAATTGCAAGAACTCCTTAAGAAATTTCATGTAATATGTGCAAAGGCCAAGGAATCTCTTTAGTTATGTCACATTTTTTGGAGTAGGCAACTCGATAATTTCCCGGTTATTTTCTTAATGTCCCCGAACCCCGTTTTCCCATATCACATGCCCCAATTATAGCATCTCATTCATGCCAAAATCTCACTTAGACTCCTTTTCAAAGAGTTGTTGTTCCTCCAATATTTTCAACACCTCATCCAAATGTCTAAGATGATCTTCCCAAGATCTTCTATATACGAGAATGTCATCAAAGAAGACTAACAATAATTTAAGCAGATTCTTATTAAATTGATTTGTATCTTATCAGAAGAATGAAATGACTATAGATTATTAATAGGCACTTAACACAAAATAACAGAGATACAGTAAAACCAGTTTTCTATTCAATAAGGAAATAAGTTGAAACTGTAAAATGCAGCGGAAACAAGCTTGTTGGAATGGTGGCAACTTATCTCTGAGAAGAGATGTGACGGTTGCACTCATTTGCAAGAAGATGATTACAATGAGGCTCTGAAGGAATTTTTTACATTAAACAAGAATGCCAAAAACCCTAGACATACAAAACCCTAACCCTATGAGATGAAGCGCCAAAAGTCATGTGGGCCCTGTCTGGGTAAGTTAGTACATCAACGTTCTGGGGTCGTAACTTTTGCATACGATCTCCTTTTTAGGCGTATGATAGCTCGTTGGAAAGGTATCATCGAAGATATTAATTTTTGGGGCTCAATCATACCTTAATATATCATTGAGAATATCGATCTCGAAAAACCTTCATTTAGGCCCTCAAAAATGCCCCAGAAGTAAAAACTGTTAAAAATAGTAAATTGCCAAAATTGCCAGAAAATTGTTTTGAGCCAGTTGGAAAAGGTGGGTGGCCACCGATATCCACCTGGATCAATACTCCCTCCTTAGGAAGAAATATTCTCCATTGTGTTGAGTTCCCCCATCAGGTGAGGAAATTTTTGTTGAATTTGGCCCCGGGTGAGCCACTTGCCTTGGTGCAGGAGTTGTCCTGCTTTGACAACTCGATAAAGTTGGATCCTTTGTTGTCAAGTGTCCTTGATCTGTGTTTCCACAATCATATCGTTGGATTCATGTTGTATGCAGTCGAGGTTGATCTATGTTGGTTTCAGTTGTTCTGCTACGCCTGAGGTGTCCAATAATGGTGTGTTACACATTATTTTCGTCATCCTTATGACCATTAATGATATAAACCTATCCTTTGTCTTTAGAAGGATAAATAGCCTGAATTTCTGAAGAAATAAGGGAGAAGAAATTTCCCTTAGAGAAGAAGTTGTATTTTTCTTTGTAAAAAACCTATTTTGGAGGATTTTCGTAGGTTTTCTATATACACAGGGTGCGGAAATGCCTGATTTCTACAAGTTTCTCTATACCTAGGGTGCAGAGTTTTCGTAGGCTGCACTATATATAGGGTGTGGCAGCCTCTTTTACGTGGGAAAAATGAGCATCTTTTCGATGCTTCTAGAAAGAGAAGATTCTATGGTGAGGTGTCCTTCGAACAGCTTGGATCTTACTCGCTTTAATGATTTAGTGGGATCATCCTAACCTCCTTGCCTCATCCTCTTCAACTTATAAAAGGAGAGGACCTCTCATGGAGAAAGTTAGTTGGTTTTGGAGCTTGGATTTTGTATTTGGATTGAGCTTGGGAAATCTATCTTTGTTATGGCTTTGATATTTTCTTTGTCAAGATAGATTGTGAGTAGATATCAGATCCATGGTCTCAAAATCCTTGGAGAAAGAAGTGTGTGGGAAGAAAGGGACTATTGGAAGGAACCTGACAACATCAAGGCATATGGTTGTATCTTTCTTCCACATTATTTAATACAGTGACATGCTTCTTTTCCATAAAATCATTCTAATTTTATTGCATGACTCCTTGATCACATGCATAGGTTTTCATTGAATATACTATTGTTGCTTTCACTTTGGTTGGTTTGTGTCATTGCAGATTTGATCTCACAAGAGCACCGGACTGAAGCAGGAACAACAAAGATATAAGGAAGCAATCTCAAAGGTAAGTCATCAACTCCTTCTTTGACTGTTAGGTCAATGATTGTAACTTAGGGAAAGCGTCATGTCATATCCTGTTTTGTTCTAGATCTAGGTGGATATAGGGAGATTAGTTTATGTTCGCATTCACCGATTTATCCAATAACAAAATTTGGCGACTCCACTGCACACGGTATCGCCCCTGCCACAAGTCAATTATGTGGCGTTGTCTCCCATGCCTTATGTTTCTGATGACAATGACTTGGATCTGGTAGTTGACATGGTGATCTCTTCGGTAGGGATATTGGAGCTTGACCTCTTTACCCCTATCGCGACCCTCGACATGTGTTCCTTGCAGAGTGTGTTTCTTCTGTCAAGTGAAGATATATTGGAGGCCATGACTGCGTTTTGTCCCTTGACATGGTGTCCTTCCAAAGAACTATCCTTTTGGAAGCCATGATCAAGAAGATAACTTCGAGCATGATTTTCTGATTTCAAGCTCATTAAAAAATGAAACCAACTTCGAGCATGATTTTCTGATTTCAAGCTCGTTAAAAAATGGAACCAGCTTTGAGCATAGTTTACTGATTTCAAGCTCGTTAAAAAATGAAACCAGCTACGAGGATAGTTTTTTTTTGTCTATGTGGCAACCTCGTTAAAAAATGAAACAGAGGTTATGAGCATGGTTCTTGTTTCTGTGTCAAGCTCGTTAAAAAATGAAAAAGATTGTTCCCCCTCTCTGTTTGAGTCAAGTCCTTCATCTAGTATTTGAAGCTTCATTTAATTCTCCTTTGCAGTTGGATGAAATGAAGCTTGGGGGCATTTTCTTTTAGCCTCTGGACTTCATGCTGAAGTTGAGCCGCTAGTTTCTTAAGTTGGGGGCTAAGTACCAACCATCCCTGTGTTATGTGTTGGGAAGTTCAAGAATAGTTTTCTATGGTTCAAGCTTGTGTAAAAATGAAACCACCTACTCCAAGCATAGTTTCCTCTTGTTCAAGCTTGTGTAAAAATGAAACCAGGTCCAAGAAAAGTTTCATTTAGTTTTTAATCTTGTGTAAAAATAAAATCTATCCCAAGCATAGTTCTGTTTTGTTTTAAATCTTGTGTAAAAATGAAAACAATCCTGAGCTTAGTCTTTGTTCTTTCTCATGTTTGTAAATACATGAGAATAAGTTACCAAGCTTAGTCTTTGTTCTTTCTCGTGCTTGTAAATCGATGAGAATGTAACTGAGTATACTTTTATCACTTTTTCGGACTCATAAAGGTTATACAAAAAAGGAACCTTCTAGAGTTCCCTTTAAGCTCTTTTCAGACTCTCTAAACATGAAAATATTGTTGAGAAATATTGTTCTTTTCACACTCGTTAAAGTATTAGAAAGAGCATTTGTTGAGCGATAGTGTAACGACCCCTTCGTTACATCTATGAATAGCGAAGCACAATAGGAAATTTTTTTTTCTTTTAACAATAAGAAATTTACAACATCACATCATTCATATCAATGCAAAAACACATGACATCATAACCTAAGTGGCACATGATCACAATATAAACAAACTCTACAATATCATGGCTGAACGAAANTGCAAAATATAATGCCCAACAACCTCATCGTAATATCACCAATAACAATAATTTGCCGAATATAAAACGCTTTAACAAGTCCACAAATTCAACATCAATAACATTAAATTACCGAAAGTAAAATCATACCTTAGCCACACGCCCGCTTCGGAGATGTCCCTCGTGCTGTGCCACTTCCCTCGCTCCGTGCCGCTTCTGCATGTAAGATTGATGTTGGAACTACGATTTGGGCGCTGTGAGAAGTGATTACCCACCAAAGCCAAACTGTTGCACCTTGCATTTTGGTTGCCTTACTGTTCGGTTTTTCTTTCTATTCTAAACGCCGGTTAATCCTCCGTCTGGAGCTCGGCAAGCGTTACATATGGTAAATT
>JZKD02S0344092.1:178974-189746 GCA_000966675.3 Picea glauca
ACACCCTGCACACTCAAAGAAACTGAGTCAGCAGCACCTGTCTACACCAAGGTAGTAAAAACATCCTGTCATATAACTCAATGCATCATAATGAAAGAAAAGTTTTATCATCATAAAATCCGGATCACTTGCGAGCAAGTGTCCTCAAATAATAGGTTTGGTAAGTGCGCCAGAGTGGGATGTTACAAATCTTCACATTTTGTTCTAAATTACTCATATATTTTTATCTCTCTTTTGAAATTTGAAGTTATTTATTTATTCTATCTACAGACCAAAAACAAATCTTATGTAAAAATTAATTATAAATCAATACCAATCCCACTCTAACAATTTGAAAATAGTTTTAAAAATATGATTATTGCATTAGAAAGCATTACATTTCACAAGCATATACATGTGTGTTTCTTGCAATCTTCACATTTTGTTCTAAATTACTCAGATTTTTGTCTTTCTCTTTTGAAATTTGAAGTTATTTATTTATTCTATCTACAAACCAAAAACAAATTATAGCGGATAATTCATTTTGCAAAATATTAAGAATCATAAGTTATATATAAGTTAATTTAATTGTGTTTAGTTCCTCTATTAAAAATTATCTCAGTGATTTAATATATGTGTTTTTGGATAATCGATCGCTTATTAGTATATTCTTATTTTAAATGGCATGTTTTTTTAGTGAGAAGAAATAAAATACTCTAATTTGAAAATATAAACTTTTAAAATACCCTATAACTCCACATGGTACTTGATGTTAACATGTACATTAAACATTTAGGGGCATCGAGGGAAAAGTGGCATCACACATATATCAAATGAACATAATTAATGGTCACCCCAAGAAACGAAACAGTGCCATATTCATTACCCTACGGAAAAACTCATTTCAAGTGCTATGTGATGGGAATTCCAAAGGAATGTGGGTTAAAGCCAAGGTTCTAGCACCATCTTCCTTTTTTCTCTTCCAACCTCCAAGAAAAGAGGTAGTCCCTAGAAATGGTAGAATCCCCTTGCAAATTTTGCGTGGATTTCTACTTGTGGTTTGAGTGTTTTTTTGTCTACAGGTATGAAGTCCTCGAATTTGGGTTGTTTGGCATTGTGTCTTGCGGGTTTACTGCAAATTCTATGTTGGATTATTGTCGTGGGTTGTGAGTGTTTCGTCATCCATAGGTTTGAATTATTTAATCATATAGTCTTTGGCACCGTGTCTCACAATATTAAGGAGAATGCATGTCACCCAAGTCCGGATGATGTGAGAAAATAAGATATTGAAGGTCTTGAAAACCTAGTTGAGAATTCAATCTCTACTTAGAAAATTCAAATTCAATTAGAGAGCCACTTGACCCTTCACCCTTTGGGATCTAGTCTTATAATTGTGCAAGGTGAATAATTAAAGGGAGACAATGCCCAAGTAACAACCACTAATATTAGTGAGCTTGAAGATTCATTTGTAGAAATTCTTCATGATTCATTTGTAGAAACTCTTCATGAGAACTATCCATTAATGACTATTATTCATAAATGACTGGAAAGAAAAAGGATTATAAATATTCAAGTCTAAATCTTCACCCAAATAGGCTTTCATTGTTTTGCACTGCAAGAGGATGCAGATTTTCCCATGTGTTTAAGAGTGAGTATATCAATGGAGGCTTTGGCATTGAAAGAAAAGGAGAAAATTGTGAAGCAACAAATGATGATAATTCCAAAAGTAATAGAGATATGTTTTATAAAAGATGTTGGAAGCAAATCTTGGCAATTCACTTCTCAACAACTATGCCAAGTTTCTCCATGAGGTAATTAATTTGCACAGATTCTATGATTTTGACTTTATGAACTAGATATGAAATTGTACTTTTGTGATTGCAAGATATCAGCTCTCTAATGGGTTTTGATATATTAGATTTGATGTATTCTTGGGTATCATTTATTATGTTGATTAGTTGCAACATGATATTGCAAAAGCATAGGAATACTATGGAAGGTCAATATTAGAAAGCCCGGAAGATGCATAGGTACTATTACTCTATACTAAATTCACATGGGAAACACATAACAAGGCAGCATGAGCTCATGCTTACTTTGGTCGAGAAGTAAAGGATGCCCTCCATCACTAGTGAGATATTCATATCCCCTCTATTGTATTACTATTTTTTTGTATTCCTATTTTTTTCTAGGAGTAGCATTAGATCATGGTGAGGCTACAAGTCATAAATTATATTCAAGTTGACCTAGTGGGTTTTGTTTTTTTTTAGCTATGTTCTTTCATCTTAAGCCCATTTCTTATGGAATTCTGAAGAGAAGAAGGAGGATTAGAATGATGATCCTTTTTATATGTAAAATGTGGAATTTGTAATTTTCATTGGATCTGTGATTATTGTTGCTTGAAGTTACATGATCTATAAATAATGAATTAGTAACATAAAGAATGATTTTTAGAAATTAAGGTTAAGTTTTTAGATTTTGTGTTCCTAAGATGTAATATTTGAAAGCAATTATAGTGTTTGTTTCTCATGTAGATTAGATGGTTTAGTTATATGTAGTTCAGATTGAATAAAGGGATGAAATTTTGCTTTTTCTAGTTTAACGATAGTACTTAGTGGTATTTGGAGCTTATAGATCTGTGTAAAATAGGTTGCTCCGTTGGAATCAAGGGATACGATTTTTCAACTTCCAAATTAATAGTATTAAATTTTATTCTTCCAAAATTATTTATTTTTTATTAGTCATACATAACTTAATGGAATTTGATCTCGCGACCTTTTCAACCTACCAATCAATGAACCTACAAAACTACGTGAGCATAATTTTGAAGCACACAAAAAGATAGTGCTTATCTATACAATTATCTTACCTTTGATATAGAATTAAAACATACCCACCCAACAAGAGAGAGACACCCCTATGTGAATTCCATAATAGAAAAAGAAAGATAATTGGTCACTTACACTCCTGTGAGTGAAATGATAAAGGAAATGTCACTAACCATCAAATCAAAACGATGTATGTTATTGGATATGCATACAAAAATCATGAAATATGATGTTTTATTCTTCACTTAGTACAAAAAAGTGTAAGCATTGTTAGAAGCCCATAACATGAACATTCATGAAAATTCCATTTTTATATAAAGTTAAAGTTTTTGCTATATATGATTACAATTAAAATAAAATCCAAATATTTATTTAAAAGATCTTATTACTCCTTGTCGAAGGCATAGAGGGACTATAGTGATTGATAATTCGTTGACTTCATATTAATATGTCCTTTGACTATAAATTTTCGCATCATCTCTATTGTTCGAACTATAGAAATAAAAACATTATTTTTTATATAATAATAAAAAACCTTATATGTCATCATCTCATTGGAGAATAGATTGGAAGTCTTATTTCCATCTTCGTTATTCCCAATGTTGTAAATGTTTAGATATCCAAAGTTTTGAGCACCGACGCTCTTTTTTAATTTTTTAATTTTTATTGAAATGTTTACATATCGAAAGTTCTGAGCATCGACGCTCTTTTTTAATGTTTTTATTATTTCTATTTGTATTGAAATGTTTACATACCGAAAGTTTTGAGCATTGGCACTCTTTTTGAGGTACTTGATTAGGCCTAACAACTTAAATGTTTGCATAGCGCGAGGCCCTTAAACAGGCCTAACAGCTTAAATGTTTGCATAGCGTGAGGCCCTTAAACGGGCCTCACAACCTTAAATGTTTACTTAAATAGGCTTCTCACAATACATTTTTCCTCGAATTTTTCCATACAATGTTGCAGTGAATTTGGAAAATATTGTTGTCCACCGTCGCTCACATAGCCATCATATGTTTCATACTTCTTCTATGATTGGAATGCAATTTAGTCATCATTGAAGATACATATATTGTTTATTGGTTTACTGGTTGTTTCTTGTTCATGGTTCGTTGGTTCATCGATTGCTTCTTCTTGTTGTTTGGTTCAACTTTGCAAGGTTGAGGTCCTGCACCTGTAGTTGGACCTTTTGGTGCTTGTTGCATGTTTTTGTTTGCTTCAACTTTGCAAAGCTTGGGGTCCTGCACCCGCAGTTGGAGTTGTTTCTTCACTTTGCAGGGTTCAAGTCCTGCACCCACAATTCGACCTACGCTTATGTCGTTCATCGTTGTCGAGTAAGTTTCGATACCATAGTTTCATTCATATTTGTTCTTTGTTGTTTATTGTTTGTAGTTTCCAAGTAAGAATGTTTAAGTATTTCCACTCGCATGGTCATCATATGTTTCAGATTTCTTCTATGCTTGGAATGCAATTTGGTCATCACTGAAGATACATATATTGTTTACTGGTTCAATGGTTGCTTCTTGTTCGTTGGTTCATTGGTTTGTCGGTTGTTGCTTGTTGTTATTTGGTTCAACTTTGCAATTTTGAGGTCTTTCACCTGCAGTTCAACCTGTCGATGCTTGCTCATTGGTTTGTTGCTTGTTGCCTTCTTTTGTTTTCTTCGACTTTGCAAGGTTGGGGTCCTGCACTGGCAGTTGGAGTTGTTTTTTGCACTTTGCAGGGTTCAAGTCCTGCACCCGCAAGTGGACCTGTGGTTCTTTCATTCATCATTAACGAGTAAGTTTCAATAGCATAATTTCATTTGTATTTGTTGTTTACTATTCATTGTTGGCATTTTGCAAGTAATAATCTTTAAGTATTTATTCATCATTCTTATCCTGCAGACTTTCCATAGAGGTTGGCATATATTTTTCCCCTGCTCTTAAATTTTCCTTCAATTTTTTCCTGAGGCTCTGCACCATGTTCATGCCAATGTCATTTGCACAACTCTGGCTGTCATTTTTTCTAGCATTGCAAATCCTGGTCATTTTTCTTGTGTGACGAAGTGGAAATCTAGCACCTATCTCGTACCTTCCTATCCCGTACAAGAATCGAACCCATGTCTTTAGTATGAAAAGTACGATGTCAATCTTGTTTCCTTTGCAGGATGTTCTTGTAGAAGAAAACTGCAGGTAGGTGTAGAAGGGCTAGGTATGGTACAACGGTGCCTAGGCTGCAACAAAATTGCACAAACTTGGCATATATTTCCCTCCTTCTCTTAAATTTTTCTCCTTTTTTTTCCCCAAAATCTAAACCATACCTACATGCCTTTGCAAAATCTTCTTGTAGAAGAAAAAAGATGTTGAGATGGTGCTAGCAAGAGTAGTATTATGTGGATTGAAAAATGCAATATTCAATCTCTATGTCGCTCCGTGTGTAACATTGCTAACATAATGAATGTTTTCTCAAATGCATCACACCATTTACATCTAGACAAAACCATTATCATTCTAGGATACTTTAGTGTTGACATGCTACAAAATAGTGCCATAACAAAACAATTTGAAAACTACATGTGCAATTACAATGTCTGATTTCTTTTGGTTAAGATAAAACATGTACAAAACGCATTTATTGACCATATATGGTGAAATGTGCCCATATCACAATACAGCCTCTTTATCTTATACACAGACTGGTCTGACCACGATGCAATTTGTCTTGTACTTGAATTATGAAATATACATCAAAGATATTACAAAATTATATTTCCATGTCTCAAAGCATATCTAGATACTTTGTTGCACAAAACCAAATCATTCAGCTATGACCATCCAACTTCTTAATATTTTCTAGCTTGTAATATATTTTGGCCAGGAAAAATTCTATATAATCACAACCATGGATCAAGAAAAAGAAAGGTCCATGCTTCTAACTCTATTTTTTTCTATTCCTTTGCTTCTCATTTATTGTATGTACATATTACTTGTTTTCCCTTGCATACCAGATTACATTCATGTTCATTTTATTTTGTGTGTTCCCACATTGAAACAAACAAAATAAATGGAGAAGACGAAGGACTCTTTACCACAAATGTAGAAGAGGAGATACAAAGGTGCAGGCTTCTACTCTTATTTCATATTCCATTGTTTTTTATTTCATTTATTGTCTATATATTTTTTCTACTGATTTGCACCTAATTTATTATATGTAGATACTATGTATCTTCCTACATAATAACTTATCTTCATGTCAATTGTATTCTTTGTGTTGCTACATTGAAATACATAGAACTGTATTTTTTTATTTACATGTCGTTCTACATACCAACTTACCTTCATGTCCACTGTATTTTCTACATTGCTACATTGAAAGAAACATATTAGTTGGATAAGAGGATGAAATCTTATATGCCACGACAGAGGAAGTTGAAGTATAATCTTTGAAAAGGTATACCAATTGTGATAGTAAATCAAACACACAAAACGAGTAGGTGGATAAAATATTGGACTAGAAAATGATGATTTGGCAACAATGAGACTTTGTTGAGACTTCTTGCTTCCGAACATTTCCCTCCCCATTTTTATTTTCCCACTCTCTATTGTCCTTTTTTTCCCTTTCTATACTTAACCGAATTCCCCTTTCTTTTTCCCCTCTACTTTCACTTTATAGTTTCTTTTCTCAGTCATTTTTCCAAAATTGTCTAGGTGTGAGGGTTGGTGGACTCACGGTTTCAAGTTTATAATCATGCTTCTATATCACAAGTCCGATCGATGGCTTCCTCATTCCATACTTAGACACTTTTTCGATCGCAGGTTCTCGGGCTGGCGGGCTCAAAATTGTGCCTCTAGCTTCGGGGGTTCCATAATATACAGATTGGCCACTGGACTCCCCCATCATTCCTTGTTCCATGTTACACATTTTTGCAGTCAAAAATTCTGAGGCATACAATTTGACCATCGGGTCTTCATGTTTCCTAAGTATCCCTTGACACCCTATTTCATATTCCATCTCCTTCAAGCCTGTATGTGACATTCAGAACAATTATGGACAATATACAATGCATATGTTTATTCAGTCCTTCTGATATTCATGTACACTTTCTTGCATCAGAAAAAGTTGGACTAGTGACATGGGCATGAGAATTCAATCATCGCAAACATCAACAGAATGATAAGGCCAAAGGTAAAGATTAATACATTGTGCTCTTGATATGTTTACCAAACAAATATCCCAAGCTATTTATTCATATATGCCATGATAAATATGTTGATTTCATCTACAACACATACTTTGCAGTTCACAAGAAGTATCGACGAGTGCAAGTGAAACGTCGAACATAGTGCAAGTTCCGTAGACTAAGAGGTATGGTTACAAAACTCTAGTATGCATACTTCATCCAAGTTGTGTGTCTACGTGTACATTTATTTTGAGAAAAAAAGAAAACAAAAAAATAATGCAAAATACCATTCACATTACTTTTTGTGTTCAAAAAATGTCACCAGGTCTAAACTTATAACACCCAATATACTATCGATAAAAGGCTTGAACAATCGTCGAACTAGACAAGTGTTCATCGGGGAAATAATGGTCGTGTATAGCACCTACTTGGACAAGGAAAACAAAACTAGATGCATTGTTCGTGTTGGCATGACAGAAAACGAAGCCATGACGACAGTCACACTAACTATCCCTACACAACTTGTCCAGAAACATGCAGAAAAGATCTTTCTAGGTAATGGGATATCCATTACAAATTTTAATATATTTCTGCATACAGTATATGACCGTGGTGATTATGATCAGATTATATCGCTCAACGAAACAAGTATTTTGGAAAAAAATCTTGCAATTTGTTCAGAATATTGTTTCGTGTCGGACACAACAATCATCCAACTTGCACAAAGCAATGACACTTACCCAATCAAAACCATTGGTGTGGTTGTCACACTCGCAAGAAAACTTGGCTCGCAACACATTCTCCATATAAAAGATGGAGAGTCAGACAACAACAAGACAATGTTATCGTTCTTCATATCCAGTTTTGTCCTTAACTTTCACATGTTCATATATCTCAGTTATGTTACACAACTATTACATTGTTCTGTGTTGTAGCTACAATTGTTCAACACCTATTCAAATTTGTTTTCCTCAATGGAAAAATAATGCATAAAGGGAAATTTCCACTATTATGCTCTTCAAAAATATAAAAAAGAAAAGAGATGTTAAAGAAAGGATATTTCGCACAACCTAAGAAACATTTGTAAAAGAATTGAAAATAGACATAATACAGGATCTCAAGAAACTAACTAGCTCGAAAATTGTTGTGTGTATACATTTACAATTCCATCCACACTTTGCTCATAAAAATTGCCTTCACCAATTTTATGTAGTTTTTTTTGTTGTGCAATTGTATATCATATTGTTCAATGTATTAACTACTATGTTCATGTGCTCAGGTTGAGGGTGTTTTGGTTGTATCGAATGCATACTCGGCCCCCTTCAAGCCTATATGTGTCAAATGCAACTCTCTTGCTTCTACCTTTTCTTTCATAAATGATGGTACAATTGATTGTCTATGATGCAATAAAAAATGACCTTACATATATAGACATTGCCTCAACGCTGCCATCTGAACCATCAGCAACACAATCATACATTGTACAATTAGACAACCTCTATTACAAGATGTGTTTCCTGGGTTAGCAAAATTTCCATATGAAGTATACCTATAGAAAAAGGCAAACAGTGTCTACATGCTACGTGACTTTTGGATCCATAGAAAATTTACATTAAATGAGGACAATGCCATACTGCATATCGGTTGAACCAAAAAAAAAAAAAATTGTATCATACATTGACAAGAAACGAAACAATCTGATCTGTATTTGTCCATGCTACCCTGTAACGATCCTCATAGTTACGACAACAACTCTGATAACAAGTGCAATTTTTTTTTATTTATTTTTTTTTGGGTGTGTGTTTAAATGTTAAGGTGTGCGCGCGCGTGAAGAAGGAACAGACACACTTGACTCTACGTTGCCACCCGACAACCAACTAGGTGCAAGCAAGATGAACACATCAAGACGACATACGACGTACGACAAGAAACTGCATGCATCAATGACGATCACTTAGAAATAAGTCAGACTGACTTCCCATCCATCCTACCCTGCAATGGTTAGGACCTCCAATACACATAAGCAACTCTCAAGCCCAGGTTCCCATCGATTTTAACCATTTAAGGTCTCAGGGCTGGCGGTTGTTCTGAGGAACATGGAGGTGTCTGCATCCCGCCCGACACAATCAATACCAACACTATAAACGCTAAATCTACCAACATCAATCAGTGTCTACGACTGTAGACATAATACTCATGACGCAACCATTTAACAACACACTGGGTTATGCACAGTACTAACACAGAGGGAAGAATCCATAGTAGTAGAGTTTATTATTTCTGCACAGAAAAGCAGGGCTTTTAGTCTTATGTCTTCTCGAAAGAAGATTAGACAGGCTCCTGGCCGACTACTCAGACATAAACTAATAAATCTTTTAGGGAGTCGCAGTAGTGGAAACTGTGCCTTTAAACAGCCCAAGACTACTGATACGGCTCAGAGTGTGTCGTAAGAGTGGAAACTGTCCCTTTAAATAGCCCGAGACTCTTGATACAGCACTGGATTCCTTACACCGGAAATACACACAGACATATATACTAAGCTACAAGGGTTGTCTATATCCCGCCCGACACAACCGACCAAGCAACCAACTGAATACTATCAAGTACAACATAAACAAGAAGGACGACTACGTCCTTTATGGAAGGCGCACGACAAGAAGGACTCCGACAACGAACACCCAAGTTCAACATTATTTAAATTCAACAACTTTCCTCATTTACTAAATCTTAAAAGTTTATGGTACTTAGTTCAGGGCACCCTTCATTTTATAAGTCGTCAACACTAAATTCCTTAGCATTTTAATAAAATGACAATGTTATTACATTTTAATGATATCAACTCTAACCTTTCATTTTATTTTAAAAAGAACTAACCTTTCGTTTTATTTATAATGAACTAACCCTGCCCTTAAATAATTTAGCGATATATTATACTGAAGTTACTCCGCACAAATTGTAATGACAAGAGACTTCAGCAAGGTACCGATGTCATGACATAACATTTCAATCCCTCTTATATGCTACGACCATAAGATCTACAATGACCTTACTAAATAAAAACACTCAAATAAACAGGAGGATCTCACAATTCGACATCCTTTAAGATCATAAATTTCTTAAATAATGCAATAATAACTACTCCATTCCTTCTTGTAAGTTATCTACCCAACTACACTCTATACTATGTTGCAACCAATACCTTTAAACTAAGGTCAATATAGAAGGATAACCTCATCATTATAATCAACGTCATAAATAAAATAACCATGTGACATCATGGTTAAAAACTATCCATATATAAAAATGACCATAATTAAACATGTCACATGTAAAGGTATCGACTTTTAGAAAGACAATGTATAAAATAGCGATATGTTTCTTTAAAAATGACAAGTGTAAAAGACAATACTCATTGTCAATAGATAAAGATAACCTCATATTACAATTAACGTCAATTAAAGATAACAATGTGACATCATGGTTAGAAACTGTCCATATATAGAGATGACCATAACTAAAAGTCACATTAAAGGCATCAAAATTTTAGGAAGACAATATATAAATTTTTAGTAACGGTCCATATATAGAACTGTTAGAAACTGTCCATACATAAATATATATACCCTCATTTAAAGGTATCAAATTTTAGAAGGACAGCATATATATTTATACTCATTGTCAAGGACAGTATCCTTACGTAGGGTAAAATAAAAATATTACAGTCGCCGACATGACTCTTATTATCACGGTTGAACTACAACTACAACCACCCGATCAGACTAGTCAGGTCGACACCATAATCA
>JZKD02S0344092.1:201171-243314 GCA_000966675.3 Picea glauca
ATAGTCTTATTTCTAAATATGCAATTAGTAATCTTTAATGCTAACAGCTCATCATGCAGGAACCGTAAATATTGTCATTAATGAGTGAAAGGCTCGAGGATATCTCTCATTAATATGCATTAAACCAATATTTGCGGAGGGTTATATTATCCTTTCCGAGTGTTCATTTCAAGCATCATGGAATGTCTTTCGTATGTTGTCGGGTTGGCATGATCATGAAACCTCCAATCCTTAATTTCTCTTCGTCGTACCCGCCACCTTCGCACTTCTAAGTATGCAATTACTAAGCTTCAAAGCTAACAGTTCATCATGCATCACTCGTAGAGATTGTGATTAATGAGCGAAAGGCTCGAGGAGATCTCCCATTCACAGGCATTGGACCAAAATTTGCGGAGGGTTATATTATCCCCTCCAACTGTTCATTTCAAGCATCGTTTGGAGAAAACAGACGTTCTCGTAAACTTATGGCACCATCTCGATAGCAGTTTTGTGGAGATACAATGAACATCTTCAGGTGTGAGGACTAGAACTTCCAGTGGTCCAGGGCATACTCTTACTACTCATCCCCTTCTGCCCAGAATGAAGTAATTTGGACCTCTGGAATTGCTCGTGTTGGTTGTGTCCCTGAAGTTTTTTACTATAAGGAGGTGGTCTCTTGGTGCGTTGAGAGATATATTTCAGACCAAATAATTATTCCACTGCGGGACCACTCTCTTGTTTCTTTGTCACCTCAGGTCTTTCGCAAGATGTTAAGATTGTCAGAGCCAACATTGACCTTCAGAGGAGAAGACTCCAAGCAGTTCCTAAAAAATCATTATAATGGGTTGGACCTCTTGCCTGAGTTCCTGGAATACCCAACAACAGTTCCTGAAGATATCACAAGCTTGCAGGTTAGTTCATTTAGAAATCCATTCTGGGAAATTGCCTAGTTGTTTACAAGAATAACGAGACAGGAATCCACAGCAAGTATTTCCCGCATGGTTCTTTATATTTTGTATTTCACAGTCAAGGAACAAGACATTTTTTATTGGGGTAATCTAATTTCCATTGAAATTTGTTTCCAATTTTCACGATTCAAAAAGGAGAAGAAATTTTATATGTCATCCTACTTGGTTTTCGTGATAGCGCATTGTTGTATGTTTCCAAAACTATCTGTGTCCAAGAAGGTAAACTGTGAATTCGATCGAGTAACCTTCTGGTATCGGGCCTTGTGGAGGCACGAGGCCTCCCATTGTTTTTATGAGGTTTTTAATGACTTTGTCTCTATTTTCAAAGATTTATTTTAGGAAAGGATTCTCCCTGCATGTCTGACCAAGAAACCAAGTTTTTGGATAGGAAGGGGGCACTTGAACAAATGGAGAATTACAGTGTGATAATGATTTTTGGCTCCAAGGAAAATCCTTCTTTCCTTCCATGTCACATTACGGACATAATGTTTGTTACAGAAATAGTAAGGCAATACAACTACTGGTTGCATTTATTCCATGAGAAGAGAAAAAACAGTTCATTCATCTTCCTTGGAAATTTGGGGACTTCGTGTTGAGGAACATCAACAAAATTGATGAATTCTCAGGCCATTTCAACAACTTGAACCTAAGATATTCTGAAAGGCTAAGAGGGTTCGACCCTAATGGGATTTTTTTAGAACATTTACTAAGAAGTTGGCTTCAACAATTATTTTATCCAGACACGCCTGAATGAAGATAGATACAATGACGACAACACTCCTGCTTATGATTTCGATGGCCTAGAGACATTACAAAGCATCACTGAATTGTACAAACAATAGGGAAAAGGCCCCGATGAGAAGAGTTTTCAATCCCCGGCTACCACTCCCAAGAGTACAACATCCTGGAGCACCGCTCCAACGACCCACCCTAGTAAGAAAGCAACCCATAATTCTTCAAACGAAGGAGGAGATAAGAACCCTCCTCACACTAAAATTGATAGTTCTCACAAGCTTCCCGTGAAGAAGAAGAGGAAAAACTTTGTAGGGCAAGCAGAAGAGCCCGAAATTGAAAGTGAAGACATGGAACTTGAGACTAATCTGGATAGCATATTCTACAATGTTGAACAACCCGGGGACGCGATCCATCATAGTCCCCCAATGGACATAGCTGAGACTGAAATTTTTTACGAAGATTAATCCTTCATATTCCAGAGCGTTTTTTTTTACAGCGAGTCTAAAAATTTAATTATTGAAAAGGGAGATGTAAGAAATAAGAAAGGAAAATCCCGTTCAGAGATTAACTTAGGAATATGTAGCCATCCCAAATCTCTCGACTTCACCGAGCATTGAGGATGAGAATGCTAGACTGAAGGACCGAGTCAAGGAATTGGAGGAATCTTTGATTCCTATACCATTGCTTGTCACTCCTTTAACAATAACCATGCATTCCACTCCTACATCCAAGTTAAAAGGATCCTCCAACCTCCTCGCATTGTGTAGAGGCTATGTGGAGAAGAATATCAAGAAAATAATGGAGTTGATTACTCAGCCCTGGGAAACATCACAAAGTATGGATTCCCTTTAAACGAGGGCACATGCTTTGCACGAACATTTGCAGGCGGATTTGAAAAATGAAGAACGTTTCTATATAGACATGGTCATCCCTTTTGGCGTCCACGTCAGCAACATGATAGATATGAGAAGAAGACAAGAAGATCCCCCCTCCCCAAACCGGATCACTCAATTAAATGCATGCTGGAAAGAGAAAGTGAAGAACCTGCATCTCATTGTCCAATCATGTGAACAAGCCATATCAAAGAAAGAAGAATTATTCAGAAAGATGACCGAAATAGACTTAGCCAGAAGTACCAACGAGGTCCAAGACCCCAACTTAATCCTCAACTCCTTGCCCTTAACCAAGCAAGCCTTCGATGAACAAGTTAATATTTTTAAGGGGTTTTCTTTAGAAAATTTTTACAACATCCTTGAATATGGTGAAGATGGCGTGGACAACTGGCTAGTGGACTATTTGGTACAAAATGAAGAAATTGATCAGGCTCTACATAATCTTTCTATTGATCTAAGGGAATTAGAAAAGGAGATTTTCAACATAAAAATCTGGGATGAGATAAATGTGGGCCCCATGAGAGACTACATTGAAGAATGGCTCCAAAGGGCAATCAAAAAGATCACCAATGAAGGGCAACAGGCAGTTGGCACGATTCCAGTAGCCGTCAACAACAACAATAAAAAGGCATCAACAAGAAAATAGAAAAGGGGGAGATATATACCATCAATATAAGTCTATATTGATCACATACTGCTTTGTTTATCAATCCAGTTATTCCACCTCTTTAAATAGAAATGTCTAACCAAAGATTGATACCTTCCAATTTCTTATTTTCAGGTATCTCTCTCTACCCTCGCCCACTTCTTCTTTCTACGGTCCAATTTCTTGTACATATTTCTTTTATGGTCCGCGAGAGCCCCAATCCCAGTCTATATGACAAACACATTTAAATTTCCAGGAATATGTAACAGACAATATTATTTTTTTTATATATTTCAAAGAAAACTATTTTTATCTTCTTTTATATTTATGTGCTTAGAAATTTTTATCTTCAACTATGTTGAATGTCAAGAGATTGTGTTTGTTTAATTTGAATGTTTAATGTGTGTGATTCCTGGTCCTATTTTCCAGGAACCTTTATTTCAAAAAACAAAGAAAAAAAAGAAAAAAAACATTTTCTATCATTTTGTATTACTTCAAGTAATTACAACGGATATTATCTAAATTCCACATTTGAACTATGCACGCCACAGGAAAAAATTATAGAGTACTACATCTATAAGAACGCACTAGGATTCAAAAAATAAATAGTTGTTTCTTTGCCACTGCATATAACTTTATTTATCTTAACACATATAGAGACACACAAGCTAGATGATCTATTTAAAGAAGTGACTATGAAAATTGTACTTAACTATAACCAGTTGGCAGTATACAGAAATCATTATGAATGAATTTCATAAATACATTGAAGAGATAAAAACATGCAAAGTAGGAACGGAAATTTCGAACATGGCAAGTCAGACTACTGGTAAAAATAAAAGCAAGATGGATTATGCAAAACACGGTATAATTAGAATGAAAATACTTTCAAAAACTAAATGGTTTCAATGCCAAAACTGCTCTAGGAGCCACGTGTCATTTCCTGCATGGATACCACCTGTGCTTCATGTTGCTTGTCACGTCTCCATCGCAGTTTCCATTTGCCTCCGCTATTTATTCCCAATCCCTGTGCATTTATTCTCATTCCAACTCAACAGAGACTGCGCTGCCATGCAACACTTGTTTATAATTTGTTATCATTAAAATGATTATATTCTTATGTTAAATATATACTATCATTATTTTTATTTATTTGTTATATTTCTATTTCAAATATGTATTACCATTATTTTTATTATATTTACATTAATTCTCATTTCAAAATAATTATAAAATATATTAAATAACATTTTATATATATATAATATTTCTTTTAAATTTTACTTTTTTATTATAAAGTTTTACACATCTATATATATATTCATGGGTAAAAGACACCTTGTTTTTCTACCTATAACAAAGTAAACTAACATTATAAGTGTTTAACATTACACAAAATTTTGGTATGAACACTATATATAATGGAATAAAGTAGTTAGAAAAAGTTACAAACATTAAAGACTTGATTTTGTATTACGGGACTACTTCCATTCACAATCTTCTTCTCTTCCTTTTTGTTTAGTTTGTTAAGTATAAATAGTTCAAAGTAGTCCAAAACTATAAATTATTTAAAGGTCATCGTCCAAAATTAAAGGTAAAGGACAAGGCGACATTTGTTCCCTTCTTCCATGCCTCCATAATTCACAACTAATCGAAATATGATATTTGTAAGTTCCAACATGAACATGGTTTAACATGAAATGTGATCGGTAATTAACAACCAATCACAATATGAACATGGTTTAGGACAAACTCGCTTCAATGCACATGGCCCTAGGTATTATTAGCATATCAAAATATTTCATTAAAAAGTAAAAGAAATATCAAAATTTCCTTAAAATGACATCTAGCTATCCAAATTAAAAACATGACGTCATCATCTTAATTGTAATAAATATATATGTTGCATTTTATGGTATGAATGAGAAGTAGATAGCAATGCCCTTGCAGGGTGCTAGATGCCTCATTAACATCATTTGCTATTACAATAATTGTATTAAATATATAAGTTGTAGTGTAAATTAATTGTAATAAATATATAAGTTGTAGTGTATGGTGTGAATGAGAAGTAGCAGGTTGGTAAATGACTCATTAATATCATCTCATTGCTAGTACACCATGATTTGATAATTTTACTCTTTATTATTGAGGATTTTACAAACTAATTTTTTTAACATAAGTATTTAATAAATTGAACTAAATACTTTTTTAAGGGTATTCTTTATAGCTATTCGATTTTACTTTAACTTTAAGGTTACTTCAACTTTTAATTTGATAATTTTACTTTTTATTATTGAGGATTTTACAAACTAATTTTTAACATAAGTGTCTAATAAATTGAACTAAATACCCTTTGAGATCATTACTAGTAGCTATTCAATTCTACTTCAACTTTTAAGGTTATGGTGTAGCCAATGTCATTTCTCTTTTTGTTTTTAGGCTATGTACAAGTAATACATTATTACAAGTTTTAAGTGTTTCATTTTCACTTTGAACCACATACAACTATTAAATTAAAGCATTTCTAAGAGGTGGGTATAAGCAACTTTGCTGCTAATTTCACTTCTTTAAAAATGGTTATGAAATTGTTAAGACCTCCAATCAAGATGTAGTAAATAAACATAGCAATGTAATGAAAATAGATTAAACTAATCTTTCGACAATAATATATTATAGTGAGAATAAGCAAGTATCTTATTTAATTCATTTTAGTTCTTATCTATCATATAGATTATATGTTTCACTTTGGGGCCAAACTCTATTGATTTGGCATAAGCATTATTTCATTTTATAATTTTTTTCAAAAATTGCTTATTAAAATTGATTTTGTGTAAAAAAAATATCGTTTGGAATATTTTAAAATCAAATTCCTTTTTTTTTTATTAGTGTAAAGCACTAATGTGATGATTATTATCTGCTTTGACTGGAATTGTAAGATTTTAAAATCTAAAAAAATAATTCAAAAACAAATCATCATCCTTCAATAATTAACATTAAATTCCATGTCTTATCCTATGGCTATTATATGTGTCAAGATGGCGAAGTTTGCAGTTGGTTGGCCTCAAAACTTTCATGCACATGTGAAGGAATTCACTACCTCATCATTGTTCTTTGTGTATCTTCTTCGCATCACCCCTACTTAGCCCTCGGTTTTCATTGTAGTAGTGGAAGCCTCAATGGCAACAACAACACCAGATTGAATTCTTCAATGGCATCACCAGTGCCTAGGAAAGGTATTGGACATGGGGGTGAAAATGCTAATGAAGAGAATTCTAAACTGAGAAATCAAATGTTACCTAACCTTCTTCCTTTTGAGCAATCAAGGGAACCATTTCATGAAATAGGAAAAGTTGCTTATTAGTCCAGTGATGGTGATGTAGAGATTGATTATCTCAACATTGATGAGGATTTTATGAGAAGTGATGACTGCAATTTTGAAGGGAGTGATGTAAGCCATGAGCTTTTGAATAAGATTAAACAGTTCAAGAATTTTTTTGAATCCCTGAATAACCTGGGCCTTGAGGAAGTGAATGATCTAGAGAGGCGGTGGCATTGACCTACATGTAGGGGTGGTGTTGAGACAATTGATTGGTACATGGGTATGCAACCCATTTTAGCCCATGCAAAAACTATCAAAACAAAGAAGGAAGAGGTGCACTACAAACTTGCAGAAGTAGTAAAAGAAGATTTAAGATGGTGAGGAGTTGCTTGTGTAATTGTCAAGGAAATTCCTGGCAAATCAAAGGGCTTGTGAGAAACGATAAGTAATTAGGAAATTATTTGGCCTCCTATAGTTATTACTCAACACATGTTCCTTGATCAAGATGAAAATGCACAGGGATGTACTATATAAGATTTAATTTTATGTGTTCCAAATAAACTGACATGGAGAATATGCATCTAGAATGTCATAGAAACCTCGTGCTATCATTTTTTTGATTGATAATAGATGATGTGGGTAATGGTTCTACAATCTCTCCATATGTTGTAATTTGTTTTGGCACACATACATATACATGCAATCCCTAATGATTTTTTTCTTAACTTGGACTATGGCTCACCATTTAAATTGATAATTCAATTAAGTGTGCCTAGAAAGAAGATGGGGTGATTGTCTCCAAGTGGGTGCATATGAGGCCAGGCGAGGATTTGGATTTTTAGCCAAGTAGTTCCATGTTCATCTTTTCTCTTATCATTTTAGGGTATATTTTAGATTTTAAGTGTTTTGGCTTGGAGTACGCATCTTCATGTCCTCATTCTAGTAGTGGTGACTCTATGCAAAAAGCAAACCAAGTATTTTCATTTTGCAAAAGTGAAGTGTGATCAACTTCTAAATATTCAAAAAATATTTCCGTTGATAAAGATAGGTATTAATAGTTTTGATGCCTACTTGGTAACTTGTATTCCATCCATATTTATAGTTTTATCACATTAAATGGTTAAAGTTGTGAAAATCTAACGTTACATGAATCTTTATATAAGTTACCAAGGGGTGATTGTAATGTCTCTGATCCAGACCCTTTGTAGTTGTACATATAGGTTTGTGAGTCAGGTACCAATTGTAAATGTAAATGTACATTTAGGCTGGTGAGTCATCGGCACTAAGTTTTGATGTTGCGCGCACCTAAGTAGTGAGTGGATTATTGTTATCAAAGACAGGGTGCACACATTTCATAATGTTGCTCACACCAGGGTAAGTGTGCCCATTTCACAGTGTTGTGTGCACTTGGGTAAGTGTGAGGGAATGACCTGGGAGTGTGCGCAAAGATGAGTTATATATATGTATATGTATGGTTGTATATGTATTGAGGTCAAAGAGCATGTGTGATTATGAGGCTAGTGAGTCGAGACGCAGATAAGCTAGTGCACCTATCCATGTAAATATGATCACAGTTATTAGTACAATATTACATCATTGAGTGCAAACAGACTCAGAAGAAAAGAGATGGGGGTTGACTCCACCAGAAAAGGGGGAAATGGGGGCGGGGGGGAGGGCGACCTAAGTCTTAGGGGATTATTTGATAATATTTTTGGAAAAGTGTAATGTGGGATAATTATTTTATCTTAAGTTATCAAGGGTAGGGAACGAGTCACCAAGTGGCTTAAGATGCTTCTAAAGGTGACAAGTGTCAAGTGGAAGGCATGAAATATATATTGTTGGCCTTAGTGTAATTCTGAATCATTTGTTATTTATTATTCTCTCTTGTGTGCAGAAGGGGATTGGTCCAAGTAGAGGGCGATTATTACCTTATCTGCATAGAGAAGTTTGTAAGGAGTTGTGGTGTTGTAATCAAATTTTTTCTGTCGAAGAGGCAAGTTTTCAAGTCCGCCAACAGTCTGTTTGGGTGAGAGATTTGTTGTTGAATAAGCGAGTTGTGAGGCCCATGAGCATACTCTCCAAGTGATATTTTTGTTGAGAATCGTTCCCTGTTGCATTGGGCATTAGTCACAGGGCTCAGAGACTTATTGTTCAACCTGTTGTTGGTAACTCTGGAAGGGAAGTAGGGAAACCAAGGGACTATTGAGCAGGGAAGGGGCACACTTCCTTGGGTGTGATAGGTGCATGGGGAATGATGGACTATGGGCTAGTTGTAGTAGCAGGCACCTAGGACTACGCAATTCTGTTGAGAATCAAACTTTAGATTGTATCTAGAACCCTTTTTTCCCTGATGGAGTTAAGCCCTATCTTGGGGGTGATATGTTACTGAAATATTATGAGTAACAGAGTCTACCACTGGGAGGAACATCTAAGTTATGCACACAGTTGATGATTTTCACAAAATATAATTGTTTGTATGTGCTTGTATTGTTTATTGTGTGTTTGTTTATCTATGCTTGATATGGGTTAATTCTTGTATGTTGTCTCATATAGGTAATTGTTGTTATTATGTTTAATGTTGCTTGCACAAGTAAGTGTAGTTCTAATCAGAATTATTGTAGTTGTGCATGAGTATGATGAATGTTGTTAGTCTTGCATGTTAAGTTAACCTTGTAATTTCAGTTATGAGTCTTCAAGAAGAGGATTGAATGACCAGGTGCACATGAAAGTATTATTTGTGCTTAGGAGGCTGGAAATCATGTGTATGTTCAACGAATCAGACCCCGCACACAAGGAAATTAGAATTGGTGTGTGACACTAGGTTGGTTGTGCACACAGTTATGTTGTGTGATCAGTGTACTCGTGCGCAGTTGTTTGAGTTACTTCCACTGCTTAAATTTGTGATTAAAGGAGAAAGTTAGTGTGGTGCAACTTAGCTTGAGGTTCAGCGCATTGCTTCAAGTGATACTACGCAGACTAGTGTTTAGTATAGAATCTGTGTAGTGGAATTTTGGAGTAGCATGGCCCAGCAGTATGTTGGATATGTTACAGTTTGGTTGATTCAGAGCTATAGAAGTTGAGGTTGTGTGGCGTGGCCCATCCTACGGTGGTTGGGGACGTTACATTCTGGTATCAGAGCAATATCAGAGTGTTTTGTAGTAGCTTGGCCCAGCCTTGGGGATGTTACATTTTGGTATCATAGAAATATCATAGTGTTTTGTAGTAGCATGGCCCAGCCTAGGTGGTTGGGGATGTTACATTTTGGTATTAGAGCTATTGGTTCAATACTGAAATTGTATGGGCCAAAGATCAACAAGAAGCATCAAAGTTCCAGTTTCAACATTGAGCCTTCATGATCTAAGTTCTACTTAAGGAAAAATTTTGACTGGTAAGTGAATGAATTTGGAATTTCAGCATGGCCATGGTCCACATTAAGTAAGAATGTGCAGATGTGTGCACTAAATGTTTGACATTGCAGAGTGTGACACTAGAACTGTGCAGTAAACTATGGTGCATGGGTGTGTTCATTAAAGGTTTGGGGTTGTGTGAAACAAATTTGTGGTGCATGCACATTATTGATACATGATGTACATGTTAAGTGTTGACATCACGCATTATCATGTGTTGAATACTAGTGTGCACATGGGATTCTGAAGGAAGGATTTTGACAAAATGGTGCAGAGTTTTCATGAATTTATCTCATGAATTCACCTAAAAAATATTGTTGTCTACACATTTTGCAGAATTACCAGCGATTAGAGCAAGACAAAATCAATGAAAAAGTTAAAAGCATGGAAGATGCACAGAGGAATTACAGTCCTAATGATGAATTCAAGGATCTGTATGTCAAGTTGGGTGTTGATGGTAATGAATCCAAGGAGGAGCACATGAACTTGGTAGAAACCATAAAAGGACTGCAAAAATATGTCTAAATCTATAAGGTTTATAATGAAAGGATAATGAGATCCAAGAAGAAGCAAGTTGACTTTAATGTCAAATTGATGCAGAGCCTAGACAGGATATAAAATAAAATGGATAAATAAAAAGAGACAAGTAGTTCAAGAATTTTCAAGTCTCATGATGAGGAAAGAAGAGAAGCAAGGAGTGTTGATAGGCATCATCACCACTCACCAAAGAATTATTTTAGGAAAGCACATAGTAGTTCAAGTCCATCTTCTGTCAGAAAGAATAAGATAAGGACTGGGGTGGATGAGCTATAGGGAGAAATGAATAAGATAAATACTCCTACCTTTGACGGTGAGCACAAGAAGGATGAATATGCGGTGACCTGGGTATTGTGTATGAGGAAGTACTTCCAGCTGTATAATTATTCTACGCAGGTAGAAGGGAGAATTTCCATCTATCGGCTAAAAGGAAAGGCATCAATGTGGTGGGATCAGTTTGTGCAAGTGCAACACATTGATGATAAGAAAGTCAATTGGAGGGATTTCAAGAGGTATTTTCAAAAGAAATACTTAACCAAGCAGTACTATGAAAATAAAATGAAGGATTTCTTTGAACTTAATCTTGGGAGTATGACGATAGATGAGTATGAAAGAAGATTTTTAGATTTGTTGAAATATGTTGCATTCATCAAGGATGAGAAAGTTAAAATATAGAGGTACCTGGGTTGGATGCCTTCAATTATTAGTGACAAGATACAATATGATAACCCTTAGACATTGGAGTAAATTATAAGGTGCGTTAAGTTTCTTTATCAGAAATAAATGGGAAGACCGACTTTCCAAAAGACTTTGGAAGATGAGATGAAAATCAAGGTGGATCAGTGGAAGAAGAGGGATAAGCCACTTTTTTTCAGAAATACTACACAAGGAAAGCCAACTCTCAAGGAGCTCAAAATGTCAAAGACAGTGGGACAGAAGCCATGGCAGCAATATACTCAATGTTGGAATTGTGGCAGAGATCATATGCAGAGAGATTTCCCTCAAAGAGGTGATAAAGTGAGGATTGTGCATAGTGTACAACAAGTTGCAATGGTTGAGGACATGGGCAGAAATGTACCAAGGATTTACGCAGCCCTGGATAACAAGCAGGTTGAGTTTCATGTGCACATGATCGAGGTGGAAGGTAATATTAATGACCAATCCATTGCTATTTTAATTGACTTAGGAGCTAGTCATAGTTATCTAGATCCTAAGATGGTGAAAAGATTCCATTTTCCAAAAAGCAAGCTGGGAAAACCTTGGTTGGTTCAGTTAGCTACAAGGGAAAAAAGGAAAATTAATGAGATGGTCAAGGCATGTCCAATGGAGATGAATGGACTGCGCACAAAGGCTGATTTGAATATTATACCTTTAGGTTCATATGATTTCCTTGTTGGTATGGATTGGTTGGATGAGCACCTTGTTGTCCTGGACTATTACAATAAATCATTCACTTGCTTTGATGAGGAAGGGAACTTAAGAACTATCAGAGAAGTTTCATCCTTGCAGTTGAGGAAAATCTATAGGAAAGGATGTCTAGTATTTGTAGCGCTCGTGGAAGAGGAACCTAAGGATAAAGTGCCAAGTGTTGAATATTGTGTAGTACTGAAAGAGTATGAGGATGTCTCTAAAGAGATGTCGATATTTCCTTTGAAAAGAGATATTGACTTCTCTATAAATATGATGTCAATATCAACACTCGTATCCAAGACTCCTTATAGGATGAGTACGCCATAATTGGAGTTGTGGATGCAACTTGAAGAGATTTTGAAGAAGGGGTATATACGCCCAAGTGTGTCGCCTTGGGGTGCCCCAATTTTATTCTCGAAGAAGAAGGATGGTACATTGATACTTTGTATCGACTTTAGGAAGTTGCACAAGGTAATAGTAATAACAAGTATCCTTTGCCAAGGATAGATGACCTATTTTATCAATTGTGGGGCGTGCAAATATTTTCAAAGATTGATCTTAGATATGGATATCATGAAGTGAGAATTAAAGAGGAAGACATCAGTAAGATTGCCTTCAGAACAAGGTATGGTCATTATGATTTTGGAGTGGTTCCATTTGGTTTTTCGAATGCACCAATTTTCTTCATGTGTTTGATGAATGGAGTTTCAAAGACTATTTAGATAAGTTTGTCATTGTATTTCTATATGACATACTTATTTATTCAAATTCGGAAGAAGAGCACGAGCAACACTTGAGGATGGTGTTGCGGGTATAGAGGGAGCATCAACTTTATGCAAAATTGAGCAACTGTTCATTTTTTTAGTGACAAATTCATTATTTGGGTCATATTATTTCCAAGGAAGGAATAATTCTAGATCCAGAAAATATAAAATCCATTGAGGAATGGCCGACACCAAGAAATGTCACAGAGGTAAAGTCCTTTAAGGTAACAGTGGGGTACTATAGAAGGTTTATTGAAGGATTCTCACATATTTCACATCCAATTACATATTTACAAAAGAAAGGTGTGCAATTTGAATGGACTTTGGAATGTGAAAGGAGTTTTCAACACTTGAAAAGTTTGTTGACAAGTGCACCAATTTTGAGAATTGTTGATCCTAATGAAAACTTTGTTGTGTGCATGGATGCATGCAAGGAAGGGATCGATGGAGTCCTAAGTAATAATGGACATGTGGTGTGATATGAATCAAGAAAGTAACAAGATATTAAAAGGCTCTATGTTACTCATGACTTGGAATTGGTAGCCATATTGCATGCTTTGAAGATGTGGCAACATTATCTCATGGGTAAAATATTTGAGTTGAGGACAAGCCATAGTGGTCTAAAGTATCTATTTGGAAAGCCAAGTTTAAATTCTAGACAAAGTAGGTGGTTAGAATTCCTCAGTGAGTATGAATTTGACATAAATCATATCAGAGGAAAAGAGAACAAGGTGGTTGATGCACTCAATAGGAGGGTGCATGAGATGCATGCTACAACCATTAGCATGTATAAATTGGATTTGTGCGACAAAATTTTAGAAGATTACAAATCATATCTATGTTATGTGTACATAAGGGTGACTTTACAACAAGGTATGTCGCAGCATAAGTTTGAAGGCTATGAGCTAAGAGAGGATGGGATTATGTTGTAATCTAGGGAAAAGTAGGGGAGTGTTACCAGTAGTTCATTACACAAGCAAACATAGAATCACATATACATACATATGGAAAAATACATACACAAAGTAGTGGAAGCCCAAAGAACAACACTTTATTAGAGAGACGAGTCAATACAACACAATGGATACATCTTCTCTGATACATGTTTGTCTATTTATACCTACATATTCAGTTACCAAGAAATGGTAACTACTTAACTTATTGGATTGGTTGATTAACAGAACCCTCGACCAACTTATAATTTCAACTGTGATAGTAGACCAACTAACTCTTAGTCGATTATCGTGTCTAGTCGACAGAGTCGACTAGCCATTACAACATCTCCCCCCACTTAAATTCCTTGCTCGTCTTGAGCAAGAGGGGAGTATAACATAACTTTATTTTAAATTGATTCTTTAAAAAATAATAATGATAAAAAGAGAGAAAGAGAGAAATTATATCCAAAATTTTATGGTGCTTGATAGGATTATGGAGCCATATTCAACTATCCTGCTACACTGAAATCTCTACCGCTAGTCGATTCGACTATGTCCTTTGGTCTTCTTTATGTACTAGCTTCATAGATAGACTTGGGTGAAGTCATGACATGCATTGATCGACCAATGTTATTACATTCCTAGTGTCTTGATCTGTCCAAGCAAGTTTACTTTTTATGTTATTTCTGCTTGTTGTACTGTGGCCGATTCTGGGTCAATTTGTTGCTCTATATATTGAATTTTTTCTCTGAGCTGCATGAGGCAAATTAATGCGTTGTTGGTTTCCAACTGTACTTTGTGCCCTTCCTTCTACCATTCTTGTTCTTTCTGTGAGAGTTGTGACTCCACTATTTTTTCTTTTGCTAACTGACTTGTGAGGGCCTCTTTTATTTTGATGTTAGTCGTCATATTTCTAGTCTTTTCTATGTTTTCAACAACAACTTTTTATATTCTATACTTGTTGAATGTAGTTGCAAACTAGGTTGGCTAGTAACTTACCACTGAATTTAGCGTTGTAGCTTTCTTAGTGACTTATTCCACATTTTGTATGAGTCCTTTAAGATTGTTGTATTATGTCACTATGATGGTGGTTGTATGTTCTTAGATTCTTTGATTATTAGTCATTGCTAGGTGGTATTGTTGCATATCTTCCTTTTTCTTTTGGAGAAGTTCTACTTGTTGTAGGTTTTATGTGTTATCTTTGATCAACCTTTTGAGGAATTCTTTAAAACCCACCAAGGAGCTCTCCATTTCTGGCATCTTCTCTATTCCTAAATGATTTATGACCTTCTCTCTGCATTCTAGTAGCATTTTCCTTTGATCCTCCTTTATTTTTAAAACTCAACTTCCTTATTTAATAAACTTATTCCACCTTTTTGTTGATTCTTTTGAGATGAATTGACGTAAGTCGAAGAGGTGTTGGTCAGATATTGATGTTTGGTTGATTGTAGTTTCACCAATTGATCCAAACGAGCTGGATAGTTGGGTCATTTTAAAGATCATTTTTGCAGGTTTATTTTTCTTACTCTTTCCTAATGTTTTTGTTGGCCCCTTGTCTTTATCTTGATCTTGTGTTGTTTTTTGTGTAGGTAATTTATTCTGATCAAACTCTTGATCCAGGTGGATATTGGTGGCCACCCACCTATTCCAACTGGCTCCTCTTGACAATTTTTTAGGTCAGCATGTTCTTCTGTACTTCTTTGTAATTGTGGGTTCTACACTTTCAGGGTTGTCTAAAGCCCTACACATATTCCATGTGGATATTGGTGTTTTTCCACCTAATCCAACTGGATTATTTTGGAAGTTTTCATGTCAGCACATCTTTTTGTACTTCTAGGGTCGTTTTGGGGCCCTAAACAATGTTTTTTGGGCTTGCCAAAGTCAAACTGTAGACGAAGTTAGAGTTTGATAGAATAATGTATAGTTATTGAAAATACCTTTACAACATGCTATCATGTGCCTAAAACGAAGGTAGTATCCAAAAGTTACGACCCCGGGAAGTTGAGGTACCAACTTACCCAGTGGGGCCCACATAACTTTTGGTGTTTCACCTCCTAGGGTTAGGTTTTTGGATGTCTAGAGTTTTGGAATTCATGAGTAATGTTAAAAAGGCCTCTAGAGCCTCATTGTAATCATTCTTCTCAGACGGATGTGTGTAGCAGCCACATATCTTCTCAAAGATAGCTACCACCATTCAAGCAAGTTGTTTCAGTTCTGCAGTTTTACAGTTTCACCCTATTTCATTTATTCAATAGAAGTTATTGTTCACTAGATATATGTTGTTGCTCTATATTTGTGTTATTGTATTCAGTCTATTATTCATTTTGTTCCTCTCATAAATCTGGATCAGTGGTATCAGAGCGGTCTTCTCTTCATTTTTTTTTCTTCGTTTATGTCCCTGACAAGATCTAGGTACAAGAAGTTGAGATTTGAACCAATCAAGTTGTTGCAAGATAGGTAGCGCCGATCTTGAAAAAAACCCATGGGGGACGAAAAGAAATATGATGGAGTAGGAAATCATTTTAAACTTTTGCTCAAGGAATCCCTTGCACGACAAAGGAACGAAATGATGGACAACTTTGCATAGATCCTTCGATGACTGCCCACAGGAGAAGCGCCTTCATCAAGAATCCATGCAACCCCCTTCAAGGTACAGGAAAATTTTGATATTCCATTATTTGAAGGAATGATAGATCTGAATGTTGTAGATAAATGGTTGAACCTGCTTGAAGGGTATTTTTCGGTCAACATTTTTTCTGATAGGGAAAATATTACTTTTTCACTCCTCAAGGTCACCCCCCATGTTAAGGACTAGTGGGATACTTACTCTGAGCAAAGGGCCATGGATCAATTTGAAATATTTCTGGTCACTCCCACATGGGATTCCTTCAAGGATGTCATTAAAGAACATTAATACCCTGTTGGAATCTACGAGGACTAGTACCCACCCCATGTCAGGAAAGGGACCAGAAAGTACCATATTTCACCAATATTTTCCATACCTTGCACACCAAATTGGGTATCAAAGAATCTGAGTGACATCTGGTGCTTAAATATCACGGTTTTTTGAATATATACATCAAACAAAAATGTATTTTCTAGACATCGCATCATTGGGTATGGCTTATAGATATGTTGTCAAGATCGAGCAGAAATTTAAGCAGAAGAGGTGAGAGTTTGGATCTGCAAACTCCTCACAGCCGAAGTAGGGCAACGATGGCCCCAACCCACAAAACAAGGGACAAAGCAAATATGGCCACTCTCAGGAAAACCAGTCCAAGCCGTAACACAAGAATGGTAATGAGAAGTCGAAGAAGGACACAGGAAAATGGTGTGAATACCATAAAATCCCTTGGCACAATACTAAATAATGTCGCTCAAAGCAGTCACTCATGGCCGAGTTGAAAGCTTCTGAGTCAAAGGTTGATTCTGACTCTGAATCGAATCCAGAAGGAGGGAAGTGGATTATTGATGTTGAACCCAGTGCCACTGTCTCTACCACCAAATTTCAGTCAAGTGAACTAGAAGAACCAGAGGAAGGGGAACACCTCTTTCACTCACAGATGTGGGTAAAGGGGGCTCTGCTTCATTTATTTGTCGATATATGTAGTCAGAAGAACCTTATCTCGATAGAGGTCATCAAGCATTTGGACCTGTCGACGACACTGCACCCGCAACCCTACACCATCAGTTGGCTTCTCCAAGGAAGAGATCTTTGTGTCAGCCAACAGTGTCAAATATGAGGTATTGTGTGATATTGCTCCCCGTGAAGTTTGTGATTTTCCTTTAGGACCATCATATTTGTGGAATAAACATGTTATGCATGAGTCTATACCCCGCAGTGTTATTATTAATTTGGGTAGACAATTATACAGGATACTAGAGGTAGCGTCGCCTACTGCTATTTCTTTAATCTCTACTAAGAAATGCAGTAAGGTCATTTCACAAATCGATAAGTTCATCTTCTTTGTGATCCGGGCTCACAGTAAGCAAAAGCTCATTGCTACATCTATGGCCTCTACACAGAGACTCTCTTTGCAATAGAAGCAAGTGGATGGGATCATGGAAGAGTACAAAGGCATATTCTCCTCACACACTGGGGTATCGACACACTGCCAAGTCAAGCATCCAATTGATCTAACCCCCAGTGTACCTCTACCTAATGGACCAGTCTATCATCGCTCGCTGATGTAAAATGACAAAAATAAGTGTTAGATCCAAGAGTTTCTTCAAAAGGGGCACATCATACCCATCTCCTCCCCTTGTGGAAGTCTGATTGTACTTGTGCAGAAGAAAGACAGGACTTGGCGGCTATGCATTGATTACAGAGATTTAAACAAAATCACAATCAGAAACTGGTACCCAATTCCCAAAATTGATGACCTTCTTGACCAACTCAAGGGGGGAAATTTCTTCAACAAGATTGACCTAAAGTCTGGCTACCATGGGTTCCCATCGAATCAACTGATGTATGGAAGACAACTTTCAAAGATAAAGAAGGTCTCTTCGAATGGTCGGGCATTCCCTTTGCTTATCAAATGCACCAACCACTTTCATGAGGTTGATGGATGATGTATTGAGACCCTTCACTAACTCTTTTGTGGTGGTATATTTGGATGACATCCTCATCTTCAGAAAAACTTGGGAGGAGCACATGTAGCATATTTAGCAAGTTTTTAGCACTCTGCAACAACACAAGCTATATGCCAACTTGGGAAAATGCTCCTTTGGCATGAACAAGGTCAAATACTTGGGATACATTTTTTATGAGCATGGGGTACATGTTGATCTAGCTAATATCCAAGTCATCTGTGACTAGCCAGCCCCAACCACACTAACCGAGCTTCAGAGCTTCATGGGACTGGCCAAATTCTACTGACAGTTCGTGTTGCGATTTTCCCATATTGCATGGGCCCTCAGCCAAGTGACCAAGGGCGATGGCAGGGAAAAATTCATGTGGGGAAAGGAACAACAAAGATAATTTGATGATCTGAAGCATCACTTGTGCTCAACTCCAGTACTCTCCTTACCCGATCTACAACAATTGTTCAAGATTGAGACTAGTGCATCCAACTATGTTGTAAGCACAGTTCTCACTCAACATGGTCATCTAGTAGCATACCATAGTGAGACACTCTCAGATACTATCCAGAAATACCCCACCTATGACTAGGAAATGTATTCCATTGTACAAGCCTATCGTCAATGGAAAAATTACATTCTGGGAAAGGAGGCAATCATCCACACTGATCACAAGCCTATGCAGTTCATAGAAACATAGGGGAAGTTGCAAAATGATCGCCATCAGAAGTGGTCCACCTACTTGCAGCAGTTCCATCTCAACATCAAGTATAAGACAGGGAGCACAAATCGTGTCATTGACTGCCTCAGTGGACCTCCCGTGGCTGCACTAACCACCGTGCTCTATTCCTATGGACATGTGACGCAAACCCCCTTCCCTCCAAAGGGATACTTGACCTCCTGGTCTTGGTTCATTTGGAATCCTGAGTCGGAGCGACTCCTTTGGTCCCTGCGGCCATTGGAAACTATCTTACCCACACACACAGACTCTTCTGCTAGTGACCACGACTGTGATCGCGGGTCTACTTCCTTCACGGTTTAGACTTTGGGCATATCCCGGATCCTTTATTTACTCCTTCCCGAAGCACTCAGCTTCGATTCTCTGAACTCACACCACGCGTCTCCTCGGATCCACCGAATGCACAATGGTTCGGACTTCGGGACCCCGTGAAACTCTAGGTCTTTCACTCACAACCTCCAATCTCTTGATTTTTGAATTCTTGGACCCTGTTGCCACGTGCTCTCCTGTGATCAACAGTTGGGATTGAATCGCGACTTTGGACCTCGCGACTTGATCTTCATCAAGTTCTCAACTTATCGAACCTCTGAAGTACCGAAATACTTCATGGTTCTCCTCCTTGCAAATTCACCAGATCTAATGGTCTAGGATCATTCTTCTCCTTCTGAGAACGAATCTTGCCACTGGCTTTTACAAGAAGTTCAAGGAATCCTTTCCTTGAATATTTCTATCATTCTCCCTCCTAAGCTTTCCTTCTTTGTTTTTCCTTTGTTCCTCTAAACAATCTCTTCGACACTTAGTCAAGAACTCAATTTGTGCACACCTTGCAATAGATTTTCTCTCCACACTTCAACCTTTTTGTATGACTTCACACTCCTTACGAATGTTCTCCAACCGCTTCTATCTCTCGTGACTAAATCACATTGTCTTTCATAAGCCTTCAAGTCTGAAAACTCTGTCACGCACTCCTTGTGGACGTCGATGCACTCCTTGCATGAGTATAGTTTCCACTGTCTCTCTTGAGCTTTCGAGTTGGAATGGATTCAATCACGCACTCCTTGTGGACACTATGAACACCTTGCACTCACTCAATGAAAATAATTGATTGAAACTTATCTACTCCTCACAATGAATTATACATTCAACAAAGCAAATGTAGTCATGGATTCAAGAACAAAAATAATAGAGAATTGAAAAATAGCAGAGATTCTACCATTCATTTAGATATACACATTTGGGATAATGTTCTTCGATTATAGTCATCCAACTGAAACTTACATACATACATTGTTCTCCACTACTCCTTAACCTATACAAGATAGATTTAGATGTTGCTCGGTTCTCCTTTCTCCACAACAACTATCAACAACAATTAACAACCGTCAACAACCCTTTCTGAGAAATATTACAAAGATTTATACAAAGAGTTGCTCTTAAATAATTTCCTCTAACTACTCTAAGCTATCTTTTAAACGGAATTAAATGTTATCAACTACTTAACTCCTATTACAATAAATATTGTGTCATACAGATAAGAGAACAAGATCCAAATCTGTACTATGATTTGATTCATAAAACAAAATACATTCCCCCATCATCTTATGTGATAGCTTGGCCTCCAATATTTAAAGACATTCATAACTCAAAAAGTTTTGTCAGATGTCACATTAATACATTGATCGGTTTGAAATTCAAAATATTTCAAAATGTGCGCTAGTGCACCCAGCTTCCTTCCACGCTTGTGCTTCGTTGGCGATTCTCCTGGATCAACATGCGTCATATAAGTTGCCCCAAATTTATCAACAAAATCTTCACTTCGCCAACACCTATCATCTCTTAGGTACAGGTGTGAATGCCACCAATTTTCACATTTAGGATGGACTGTTATGCCATCTGGTCAATTTTTGTGTTCCTGCAAGTGAGCGTGCAAAGATGATTGGGAGGCTCACTACAGTCGGATGGTAGGACATTTTGGCATGGATAAAACTATGTTCATTCTACAAAAACATTTTTATTGGCCAAAACTTCAATATGGAATTAGCAAGTATATCATATCTTGCACTGCATGTGCCATTTCCAAGCCATCCATCAAGAAGAAAATCTTATACACCCCTCTTCCTACTCCCGAGAGGCCTTGGGAATCCATCTTGATGGATTACATGTCTGGCCTTCTGTCCACCAAGCAAGCAAATGATTGTGTATTTGTGGCAGTTGATCGGTTTTCAAAGATAGCCATCCTCACAGCCTATAAGAAAGAGCATCACAGTGGAAGATACTACCAAGATCTTCTTCTAACGCATGTGGGTCCATTGGGATACCATACACCATCATCACCAATTGGGACAACAAGTTCGTCATCTCATTTTGGTCAAGTCTCTGGTCATTGTTGGACACAAAGCTCACTAAATCCATTGTTTTCCACCCCCAAACCAACGGCCAAACAAAGGTCACCAATGGGATGATTGTGCACATCCTGCACATGTACAATGCTAAGAATCTGTGTACATGGGATGAGAGTCTTCCCTATGTTCAACACAGCTACAACAGAGCTCTTCATAGATCCACCGACCATAGCCCATTTCAGGTGGGGCTGGGATTCCAACCCTTAGGTTCCATTGATGTTTCACTACCTATTGCAACCACACAAGCATAATATTCCCATGTTTATTCTGAGCCCGACAAAGCCACCAGATTTATTGAGTGGATTCAACACATTCGCTAACAAGTCCATGATATTTTCCAGAAAGTCAATGCTAAGTACAACTAGTGCCATGATCAACACAAGGTACTGCACCAGTTTCAAGTGGGAGACAAGGTTTGGTTACATTTGTAGAAAGAGTGCCTTACATGGACCCATAGGAATCTCAGCCCATTGCGCTATGGGCCTTACACTATCGTTCTTTTGAGCTCAACACTCCACCCTTCCTTGGCTTGCACCCAGTGTTTAATGTGAACCTCCTTCGGCCATATTTTCGACCACTATTGGACACCTCAGAGATCACAGAATAGCTGACACCAATAGAGCTCAACCCTGACTACATGGAACATGCATCCACTGATCATATAGTGGACACATAGGTCAAGGGAACTCGCTAGTAGAGGATCCAACTTTATCAGGTTGTCAAGGCAGGGCAACTCCTACACCAAGGCAAGTGGATCACCTGGGGTCAAATTCAGCAGAATTTTCCTCACCTGATGGGGGAACTCAATGCAATGGAGACCATTTCTCCCTAAGGGGGGAGGATTTATCTAGGTGGATATTGGTGGCCACCCACCTATTCCAACTAGCTCCACTTGACAGTTTTTTAGTTCATCACGTTCTTCTGTATTTCTTTGTAATTGTGGGTTCTAAACTTTTGATTTTGATTGAATCCCTACACATATTCCAGGTGGAAACTAGTGACCTCCCACCTAATCTAACTGGATTATTTTGAATTGTTTCATGTCAGCACATCTTTTTGTACTTCTAGGGTCGTTTTGGAGCCCTAAACCATTTTTTTTTGTTTGCCACAATGAAACTATAAATGGAGTTAGATTTTGATAGCATAATGTGTATTTATCGAAAATACCTTTCCAACGGGCTATCACTTGCCTAAAACAGAGGTCATATGCAAAAGTTACGACCCTAGGAAGTTGAGGTACCAACTTACCCAGGGGGGGGCACATAAATTTTTGCGTTTCACCTCCTAGGGTTAGGTTTTTGGATGTCTAGGGTTTTGGAATTTGTGATTAATGTTAAAAAGGCCTCTGGAGCCTCATTTTAATCATTATTCTCAAACGAATGCGTGTAGTATCCACATCTCTTTTCATAGATAGCTACCACCATTCGAGAAATTTGTTTAAGTTTTGTAGTTTTATAGTTTCAACCTATTTCATTTATTCAATAGAATTTATTGTTCACTGGATATCTATTGTTGCTTTATATCTATGTTATTGTATTCAATTTGTTATTCATTTCATTCCGCTCATAAATCTGGATCACTTTTTCCCCTACTGCTATTTCCATCTATTGTGTCTTCTTTGTTTCTTTTTGCAAGGGAGATGATTGATCATGCATTGAACCTTGTATTGTATCCTTAGTCGAAGTGTTTTCTGTGAAGGATTCCTCTTTGTGTTCTTGTTGTTGTTTTTATTCTTCCAAGTTGTCTTGTTTCTTTATTGTTCTGCTTATGTGGACATGTCATTCATAATCTATACTAGTAATGCTTTAGGAATATTAACATCCTAGATGTTAATTTCCTAGAAGTCAACTTCCTGCTGACCGATTGGCTATTCTATATCTTCAAATGGATGGACCAATTGGCTTCATATTTGATTGACTGAATTATCTTGTTGTGCAATTTCGATTGGATGAGTCGACTAGATTGGTATTCCTTCGACCAAATCAGTCTTCCTTGGCCTGTCGATCCCAATCTCCATACACTTTCTCTATGGCTTAACCAGGGGCTTCTTTCTCTCTCCATTCTACTTTTCCTTTAATTTTTCTTCCAAAATTTGGAACTTCTTTAATACTTAGCTTTTCCTATAACAATTTCTTGTACCTTAATGTTATATCTGAATTCTTTATAACTGACTTTTAGTTTATTAATATAAAATGGATTTATTTATTTATAATATTATTAATATAAATTTATTTTTTCGACTTCGACTAGAATGTTATATTTCCAGTTCTAGTCGGTCCTTGTTGGCATTACTTTCCACATACTTTTCCAACAGGATTCCTCATCTTTATGTATTATATTTCTTTAATCGGGCACCATTAATTATTTTTTTAATGGATTCCCCAACAAAGTTCGAAGTTGAACTTCGCCTGTCGGTTGAATATCTTATATAACATAAGGACCAAGCCATGTTGTCTCTAACTTTCTATGTTTTCCTTTGATTTGACTATCGTAGTAGAACAAAGTCTCCATTTTTCATCTCCTTGTTTTTTAGATGACGATCATACCATGCTTTCTATTGTTGTTTTTGAACTTCTTGGTGGTGCATTGCTAGTAATCTTCCTTCTTCTAGCTTATTCAATTGGTAAAGACAATCCTTCCTGCTTTTGTCTTGGTCGAATTTAGCAATAGTTTCTATTTTGTCTGAGTTGGCCCAGAAGTGAAGTGGGATCACAGCTTCTTTTCCATAGACAAGTTTAAAGGGAGTCTATCCAGTCAATTTCTTATAAGAAGATCTATATGCCCATAAGAATGCAGGAATTTTGTTGTCCCAGTTGTTCTTATTGATGCCATAGATTTTAGTAAGTCCTTTATGTAGTGTCTTATTAAATGCTTCAACAACACCATTTTCTTGGGGATGGTATGCCATTGTTCTTCTGTGATCAATGATAAATTTCTTTAGCAAGACTTGGATCGTCTCATTTACAAAATGTGTCCCTTGGTCACTGATTAGTGTTAGTGTACATCCAAATCTTGTGATTATGTTCTCGTAAATAAATTTTGTTGCAACCTCTTTAGTGCATGTTTTTGTTGGTTCTGCTTCCACCCACTTAGTCACATATTCGACTGCAGTGATAATATATTTCTCATCTGTTCTTCTTTCTCTTTGAGGAAATGGACAGGAAAAGTCGATGGCCCAAATCTCAAATCGTCAATTAGGGTTCACCGAGTGTAATGGAATTTCATTCTTCCACAGAGGTCGACCCATTATTTGACAGCTATCACATTTCTTGATCTATTAATGAGAACCTTTCTGCAAATTCGGTCACCACAGACCCACCTGAAGTATTTTCTGTGTTGTCATGTCGGCCTGAAAGTGGCCCCCAGCTGGTCCTGCATGTGTCTTGTTGATAATGTCTTCTCTTTAATGTTCTAGAGCACATCTCTTTAAGACATCATCAGGTCCCATTTTGTATATATATTCTTTTATGATTGTAAATGGTGTTTCTTTTAGAGCTAACACTTTCTTTTTATTTGATGAGAGATCTTGGGGTGCCTTCCCCTCCTCCAAGAAATTTTTTATTTCTTCGAGATATTTTGGTGTTGCTTCGAAACGGAATAGATGTGCATATGGAAGGTCATCCTCTATGTTAGTTGGGTCCTCCCATGTCTCGAGTCAGGACATATGGTCGGTTCTGGTGTTCTTTTTCTTGATTCGAACGATTATATCAAATTCAAATTCCTGGAATAGTAAAACCAACAACAAATTTTTCCTTGATGAAAAGTTTTATTGACTATGTATTTTAATTCATGATGATCTGTAAACAATGTGAATGGGTTCGCAAGTAATTAATGTTGGAATTTATGAAAAGAAAATAACATCGACAAGGCTTCCCTTTCTGTGGTCGAGTAATTCCTTTATGCTTTATTCAAATTAAGACTGGCATATGCGCCTGGGTGGTAAATTTTTTCGTCATATGGTTGTGCTAGAATTGACCCGACAACAACATTTGAAGCATCGACATGGATGTGAAACATTCTCGACCAGTCGAAGAATTTTAGTATGGGGGCTATGACCAGTTTCTTCTTTAAAATTTCGAATGACTCCTAGCAATATTGACTCCATCTAAACTTGATTTCTTTATAAAGTAGATCATCCATTGGGAAAGTGATATTTGAATAGTGGCATATAAATTTTCGGTAATACCAGTGTGTCCAAGGAATATTTTAATTTGTTTCTGATTTACAGGTGGATTCAAGTCGAGGATGATTTTGATTTTTTCCATGTCGACTTTTAGACCATCCTTACATACCACATGGCCTAATAGAATGCCAACTGGTGTGGAAAATATGCACTTCTTAATATTTAGAGACAATTGGATTTGTTTGCATCGCTCAATCATTAATATGAGCCATTGTATATGATTTTTGAATAGGCTGTATATATCAAAGTGTGCAAATTTTCACAGTTCTTCAAAATTGTCTTGCGATTTCTGGAATTATAATTGTGTAGGAGGTTCGAAATGTCCAACATTTTGAGTGGACACTCCACCCATCATAGAGGACTCTTGAAGCAAGAACAAATGAAAAGAGTGTTGAAGAGAAGATTTATAAAGGAAGGGGGGAGAAGGGAATGTTAGGGAGAAGTGGAAAAAATATAGTCGTTGAATGAATTAATCCATTACCAATTAATAATTAGGTTATAAATGATAGATAATATGTTTAATATAAAATAATGAATTAATTATAATTTTAAAAACTTAAATATTGAAATAAAGTTAAAGAAAAGGTAAGGAAGTAGTTGTTGAAAGAATAAAACCGTTACCATTTAATATTTAGGTTGTAAGGGGAGGGAAGTTTGTTTGAATTAAAAGATAAAGTAATAATAAATTTATTTTTTTATTATTAAGGTTTAAATTAGATATTGTGAGAGGGTGGTCTTAGAGAATAAAGGAAAAAAAAAAAAGTGGATAAAGAATGAGGAAATAGTTCTCCCAAAGTAAAGTAGGAGGAACTTCCGATTAGGAGGTTAAAAAGATGGGGGAAAGAATAAACAATTAATGCTAAATCAAAGTTCAAAGATAGAAAATATTGAAGATGACTATTAATTCAAAGATGAAAATAATGAAGTTGACTACAAACCTCTCACTAAAAACCCTCTGAACACCATTACTAACCTCATCATTAAGACAATCAAAGCCTCCTCCCTAGACTTGAGCATTCAAAAACATCGTATTCCTTTAAACCCAACTACCCCCAGGATTTATGGACAACCCAAAATCCACAAAAAAGACATCCCCACAAGCCTATCGTTAGCACCATATGTGCACCCATGCATTCCCTCGCTCGCTTTCTTTCTGACAAACTTAATACCTTTATAGGAAAAACTTTCTCTTTCATCAAAGACTCCTATGCTTTTATCCAAAAAAACTAGGGTGTTCATCTTGATGACCAAGACTTGTTTATGAGTTTTGATGTTGTCTCCTTATTTACTAAAACACCTATTCCCAAATCCCTCGACCTCATATCCAAACTAGTGGACCTAGAAACACTCAATCTCATTAAAATTTTCCTAACCTCTACCTTCTTCACCTTCAAAGGCACCTGCTATGAACAAATGCAAGGTACATGTATGGGGTATTCATTATCCCTCGTTGTTACTAACATCTTCATGGAGAACTTTGAAACCTTGGGCTTAAATAGCTTCCATCTCAAACCTAAATGTTGGTTCAGATTCGTTGAAGAAACTTTAATTATATGGCCTCATGGCCTTTCCTCCCTAACCTCCTTCTTCAACCATATTAATAGTATCTCCCCCCACATCCAATTTACTATGGAAAAGGAAAACAAAAATTCTCTTTCATTCTTGGATGTGCTTATCACTCGACTCCATGATGGCTCCCTCACCCACCAGGTTTATCGAAAAAACACTCACACCGATAGGTACCTTCATGCACGCTCCCATCACCACCCAGCCCAAAATCCATTGTCCTTAAAACTCTTTTTACTCGAGCCACTTGCATATCCGACCCCCAATTTCTCAAAAAAGAAAAATTCCACCTAACCAATGCCCTTATATCCAATGGTTACTCCAGCTCTCAAATATCCAAATCCTTTCGTTCCACTGGTAAAACTAAATCCAAAAACCCTTCCTATTCTTCCCAACCCCTAGCTCTCGTATCTCTTCCCTATATTCAAGGTACTACTGATCGCATATCTAAAATTTTGGCCAAGAAGAATATCAAAATTATTTTCAAACCCTTTAAAACCCTAAATAAATCCTTTATATCTGCTAAGGATAAATCCGATCATGCTTGGCCCGGGAGTTTATCAAATTCCTTGCTGCTATGAAAAATCATACATTAGCCAGACTAGTAGATCCTTCAAAAGTTGTCTAAATTGTTGATACAACCCATAATCATATCTCTAAATCATCCCTTGTTGAGCACTCTACCAAATTCAAACACCTAATTTGTTTCGATCAAACCAAAATCCTAGCCTCAACACCCTGTCACTCATCTCGGGTAATTCATGAAACCCTAGAAATTGAAACGCATCCCAATAACTTTAATTGAGATGATGGTTATAAACTTACTCATTCACGGAAGTCTATCATTCATCACCTTAAACATTAAACTCTTTATGCTTCCTTTAGCAACACCCCTTACCCCTCCCCCCCCTTCTCCTTAATCTTTCTCTTCCCCCACCACTTCTTTTCACTTAAACCTTTTTACTTCTTTGTTATCAACCTCTTCCTGTTTATTTTCAAGGTCCTTCTAATTCTTAGACTCCTTTAATTTTCATTTTATAATCCCCCGCCCCTTTTATTATTTTCATCTTTGAATTAGTAGTCATCTTCATTATCTTCTATATTTTAACTTTGAGTTAGCCTTAATTGTTTATTCTTTCCCCTAACTTTTTAACCTCCTAATTGGAAGTTCCTCCTACTTTAACATTGGGAGAAATATTTCCTCATTCTTTATCCACTCTTTATTTCATTTCCTTTATTCTCTAAGACCACCCTCTCGCAATATCTAATTTAAACCTTAATAATAATAAAACAAAATTATTATTACTTTATCTTTTAATTCAAACAAACTTCCATCCCCTTATAACCTAATTATTAAATGGTAACGATTTGATTATTTCAACGGCTACATCCCTACATTTTATTTAACTTTCTTTCAATCTTTAAGTTTTTTAAATTATTATTAATTCATTATTTTATATTAAACATCTTATCTAGCCTTTATAGCCTAATTATTAATTGATAACAGATTAATTCATTCAATGACTATATCTTTTCCACTTCTGCCCCTGCCTTTATAAATCTTCTCTTCAACACTCTTTTCATTCATTCTCGCTTCAAGAGTCTCTGATGATGTGTGGAGTGTCCACTCGAAACGTTGGCCATTTCAAACTTCTTACACAAATATAATTCTAGAAATTGCAAGACAATTATATTGTATATAGTCCAATTGTCGAAGTAGACAACCATTGTCTTGTAGATGCGTTCTTGAAATCATTTTACTATTATTCTTGAAAATTTTGTTGGGGCATTCTTTAGTCCAAATGGCATTACCGCATAGATGAAGGAGCCAAATTCAGAGAAAAATGTTGTCTTTGGTTGATCTTCTTTAGCTATATGTACTTGATTGTATCCGAAAAATCCATTTGTGAATGAGTAGCATTCATGAACTGCAACTTCATTAATTATTTCATCAGTGAATGGAGTGGGGAATGGATCCATTAAAGTTAGTTTTTTGAGACCTCTGAAGTCAACACAAATTCTTAACTTTTTAGGGTCATGCTTCTTCGGTTAAACCACCATAGGACTTTCCCATTCTGCTTTTTCGATTGGATATGTGATGCCTACTGATAACATTCCATATATTTTATTCTGAACGATGGGATTGTATTTGTGAGCTAATTTGTAAGGTCACTTTTTGATCGGCTTTGCTCCAAGAATTAGTTCAATTTTCATTTCTCCCATTTCTTCTACAAGTACTTTTAGATCTTTATAGTCTCATGCAAATACATCTTGATATTATTTGAGTAAGTCGACTATGTCGGTTGTCTCCTTCTCCATAAAATAGTCACCTACTCGTGCCATTTTGGGTCAATCGTCATTTGATATATTGAACTCGTTTGTCTTTATTTCAACATTCATCCACCCTTGTGTTTTTTCTTCTACGAGATTTTGATTCCCTTCTTCTATTTTGGTGAAGCTTTCTAGGAAGTCGGGTTGTTCAATTTCTTCCTTTTATTCCTTAGAGATTTTTAATACTAATTTTACATTGTTTTTCATCGTTGGGTGGTCACTTTTCCATTGAAAACTATGATCGGGACATGTTGTATTTTCCATTTCGATTCTTTGTGTTGTTGTATTTTCATTATTCTTTGTCGAAACAAGGTGGTAATTCGATGTTGATCTTACATTGACAGTCATCTTCCCTTTTTCCTTTTGTATAGTTGGTGTCGGTTTTCTAGGAAGATTTTAATTTGTTGTGTCGTTTCTATTAGATGTTCCTCCTCCAGAATAAATTTAAAGTCTTTGATAAAAAATTCCTTTATGTCAGACCAATTGAGTGTATGGCCACATGCTTCTTCGATTTTGTACCATTTATTTGGTATTTCATCTAGTTTGTTTGGAAACATGTGCAGCCACACCCTTTCATCTCTATATCCTATTCTGCACCATTCATTCTCACAATGGTGGATATGTTCGGATGGATCATACCCAACATTGAAGATAGGGATGTCGGTTGCTTTGAATAGTTTCTTTTCTCCAAATCATTCTACAAAGTAAGTTGATACAATTGTCCATGTTTGTAGTCTTGGGGAAAGTGTTTCCCACCATCTTGCAGCTTGGTCTATGAAGGTTTCCACCAGGCTTTGAGTTCTTCCTTATTCTCTAGTAGATTTAGAAACTTCCTCGACATGCATCAACAAAATGTTTCATTCGTTGCAACATAGTGGTTTTTTCATCGTGTTGTCGGTCGAAATAAGTGTATGAATTTGTCGAAGTCTATTTTCATACACTATAGGTATTGTTTGAATTGAATATCATATTCTGGGACATTTAATTGGGATGGATTCAATGGTCCAACATTCTTTTGAGTGTGCTTCATAATTTTCTATCTGCTAGTTGTATACAGCTGAGTCAGAATTGTGCCCAACTGACAGGGGGAATTCTACTAAGATTTCTCCTTGCATGTTTGGTTTGACATAATCTCTTTGTTCATTGATTATTTGGTACGGAAATCGGGATTCTTGATATTCATCCAATGATTCACTCCAAGGTTTCCTCATTAGGGTCCAAAGGGATTATTATTTTTCTTCCACTCCCTTTTAAATTGATTCAGTGCTTTTCGACAGAGATATTGATTTTTATTTGTCGTCCCCATGGCCAACTGACAAGTGTTGCATAAGCCGACATTCCTTCAACTAAGTCAATTACTTCAAAGTCGACATATGTTGGTATACCCATAATTTGAGTTTCGACGTTTCTGAGTATACCAATAGGCTCTATTAATCTTTGGTCTGCAAGCTTGAGGTAATTCAGTGTTGGTGATAATGAAGGTCATCCTAGTCCTATCCACATATCCCTAGGTAGGATATTTACTTATGATCCAAAGTCGACGACTACCTGGTTAATGAATACCCCATGGATTTCCAAATTGACCTATGCCTCATAATCCGTATTCTTATTAGAAAGCTTCCTGACATATTTAGATGGTCTTCGTCCTTCTTTATACTCTCTTAATATATTAAGTAGATCCAACAATCAACCGACTAAGTGCTTTTCCTTTAGGATATGTAAAAATTCTTGTACAATGTCTTCATTTTGTCTTCCTTTGTTTGGTTGGCCTTGATTATAATTTTTGAAGAATTTAAATTCTTCCCTCATAATTTGTTCTTCTTTGTCTAGATTTGGAAACTCACTAGATTTCCCTGGTTGTCGATCTTGTAAGGTGATATTATTAATGTCCCTTCCTGCACCTCATCTAGTAACAATATGTAATTTCTTTGAATTTAACACTTCTTGTTTGGAGACTGTGTGTAGGAGGTTTACGTTCTTTTTAGTCATGATCTTATTAAGTATTATCAGATAGTCTTCGAGTGATTGATCATCGACGCCACATACGTTAAATTTTTTTAAGTTGACCCGATCTTTTATTGGGTAATCTGGGCTAATGTGGTCATCTTTCCAACAATTGTAACAGTAGGTTCGACCTCAACCTTAGAACCTGGCTCAACCACGACCGGCTCGACCTCAACCTCGACCATAGTAATTAGTTTTTCTCTCGTAGTTGTTATTCTGATCAATTTCTTCTGTATGATAAATCGTGTGCATGTTTTTTATATTTCATGCATTTAGTCGACCCTCAGATGTTATATGGCTATGTGCTTCACAAATATGACACCACTTGGTATTTTTCAAGTTGTGGAGACAATCTTGCATAGTATGGTCAGTTAGAGTTTCACATATGTTATAATATGTCGCAGCTTACACACGTCGTCCATCTGTTGCTCCTGGTAGTTGATAATTGAGGCTACAAGTATCTTTGGTGTGACTGTCTTCGCAACATGTGGTGCACCACAACTCGCTTCTTCTTAAGATTAGATTTTTGATGGTCTGTTGGAAATGTTCTATTTTTTCTTCTAGTCTTTTTGTCGAGAAGGAAGTCGATGGGTTGTCATCATCTAACTCAACACATTTATATTTCTATAATACATCTTCACATGAGGTTATCTCATAGAATCGTAATGGAGTTCTGATTCATTGTAGTAATCCAACTACATACCATTGTACTAGTAGACTTTGATCAATTGTCGATGGGATTTGGCTAAGTAGATCTTTAAATATTTTGTCATATTCGTGGACCCACTCATTTGATCGTTTCTTTATTTCTTTCAGTTTTTTTACAGCCAAATGTGTAACATCTTGGACCTTGAAAAATGATAAAAAGTTTCTCTTTATTTCATATTTTGACTGGTTCTGATTTATTGTGAAATTCGTGAACCATGTTAGAGCACAATGTCGAAGAGCAGTACCAAATTGTGACATATGTTTATCTTCATCTGTGATGTCTATTGCATCCCAAATTTTTTTGCATACAAACTAATGTCTTCTTGGATCCTCGTCTCCTTCATAAAGGGGAATATTATTGATTCCCATGGGTGCTTTTTTAAGAACAGTAGATTTTTGTGATCCTCAACTTATCACACTTTTCCATTGGGATGTCAGATTCTTAGTTGGTTGTTGTTCTGTTGGCTTGTCTATCGGTTGGTCTTCTGAAGGATGGTATGTTAAAATTAATTGTTGCTTGTTTTCTTTATGAGTTACTTCTTCGGTATAACAACTTTGGTATTTATATTCGATAATACGTCGTTCTATCGGGTGTGTCGGTTCACAACTATAATCTATTATATGTTTTTCTCTTGATATGATATTTGGCAAGGGGGTTGGGTCCATGAGATCCTTGATGTGAATGAGCATTTTATCGACTTCATTTCTTTCTCGCTCGACAATGAGTGTGTTGCATAAATTCCCATGCTCGTCGGTTCTATATCATAATCTTGCAGATTGTTCATCGATCTGAAGTCTCTATTGAAGGAATTATCTAATTCTAGGGTTGGTTGCTTAAACAGGAGGAGCACATATCATTGGTCCAGACTCTTCATAATCCATGATTTTGGATTGGTTTTCCGTTTGATGGGTGCCCATGCTAGCCTTTATCAACTATGCTTCATTACTTTTGTCGGGGATCGTCGTGGTTGTTGTTACTTCCAGCTCCGGTTGATTTATTTCATACTTAGAATGCTCACACGCTCTATCAAGTTGATATTCTCCAACCATTTTTCTATTCGACTTCCATTTGTTCCACAGGTTACTAATCTCCTCTCTTTTTCTTTTGTCTATTGTCCCGCTCCAATTTTTAGATGTCAGACATTTGTTTGTAAATTTTCTTTCCTCTCAAAGACATTTACGCTTCAGTTGAATGAACGGTGATATGTTTTTTTCTTATGGAATCTCATGGATCAACCAACCCTTGATCGTCTCCCCGACTTACTCGGAGTCGGTGAAGATGGCCATGTTTATTTTCTCAAAAAGTAGTCACATGCTTATTTTGTATCTTTTCACCTTGCTTCTAGGAATTTGACCCACTTTTCATCTCTCTCTTCCCAGTAAATATTTTTTGGTGGTGTACCAAGTCGAGGTCGGAATTCAACAATGTCGCCTACTCTTTTTTTGAGAAAAAAATTATGAAAAAAACTAGGGATGGTGCACATAAATCCGTTGTGTAGCTCCGTGTAGAATTTGTCTTTTATTGTATCGAGGGATGTTTGATCCTCAATAGATTTTTTTGTTATGTAATCTTCTACAATTCTTTCAACCCATTGATGTAGATTCGTTCGACCCCTGTTTGTAAGCTTGAGGGTTAATTTTTTGTCAAGAGTCAATTTACGCATTACCGAATTTGTTGATGTACTCGAATAGGGATTCTGGAATAGCTTCTAGAAATATTTTGTAAGTCTCCGAGTAAAATCACGATCTTGCTTCTGTTAGCGATAGGTTGTTTCTTCTTGCATAATTCTTAATGTAATTTTCAATTTTTCACTCCCACCATTCATGTATGTCTTGTAAAGTTATCATCTATGTGATCTTCTACATGCCCAACTTCAAAACTACCGACAATAGAACTAATGTTGTAATCTAGGTAAAATTAGGGGAGTGTTACTAGTAGTTAAGTATATAAGCAAGAATAGAATCACATATACATACATATGTACAAAGACATACACAAAGTACTGGAAGAACAAAGAACAACACTTTGTTAGACAGATGAATCAATACAGCACAATGGATAAATCTTCTTTGATACATGCTTGTCTATTTATACCTACATATTCAGTTACCAGGCAGTTGTAACTATTTAACTGCCTGGGTAGGTCAATTAATAGAACCCTTGACCGACTTATACTTTCGATTTTGAAAGTCGATCGACTAACCCTTAGTTGAATTTTGGGTCTAGTCAACACAGACGACTAGCCCCTACAACAGATTATGTGTGTCGAATGATTAGGATTTGAAGAGCATGATGTTGTGAGAGATGCATAAGGTTCCTTATGCTGGACATCCACGTTACCAGAAGACAATTGTCACAGTCAAGAAGAAATACTTTTGATAATGTATGAAAAAGGAAGTTGTTGATTTTATTTCCATATGTCTCGGATTTCAAAAGGTCAAAGCTGAGCACAGACATCCAGTTGGTTTGCTACAGCCTTTGCCCATTCCTTAGTGGAAGTGGGAAGTCGTGATCATGGATTTTATAGCTAAGTTTCCTATGACTGCTAAGCAACATGATTCTATTATGGTGGTGGTGGACAAGCTTACTAAAGCTGCCCATTTTGTTCCAGTGAAGTCATTGCACAAGGCAATCAACATTGTTGAGATTTACATGCAAGAAATTTTCAAGATGCATAGTGTACCTAAGACAATTGTGTCTGACAGAGATTCCAAGTTCACCTTGAAATTTTGGAAAGGGTTATTCAAGGGATTTGGAACAATTTTGAATTTCAGCACAACATATCACCCCAAGTCAGATGGATAAACAAAGAGGGTAAATTGGGTGATTGAATATATGCTCAGAATGTATGTGATGGATAAACCATGAAAGTAGGAAGACGACCTTCACTTGGTAGAGTTTTGTTACAACAATGGGTATCAAGCATATTTAAATATGAGCCCATTTGAACCACTTTATGGTAGAAAGTGCAACATGCCAATGAGTTGGGACAACCCAACAGACCGTGCAATAGTTGGGCCAGAGCTACTTCGAGAAATGGAGGAGTATATGGTAAAGATAAGGCGGAATTTAAAGGTTTCACATGATAGGAAGAAAATTTGAATAGATAAAGGAAGAACCCACAGAGATTTTACAATGGGTGATCACTTGTTTTTGAAACTGAAGGTCAGGAATAGTTCCCTAAAGTTGGGAAAGTATTCTAAGTTAGCATCACGCTATTGTGGGCCATTTGAAATCATTGAAAGGATTGGTCTTATCACATATATGCTTGCATTGCATGCATCCTTGTGTATTCATAATGGTTTCCATGTGTCATTGCTTAAAAAATATGTACCTTATGCTAATCATATTATTGATTGGAATTTGATTCATGTGGAGCCAGAAGGTGATTTTCAAGTGCGACGAGTTTGCATATTGGATCGAAAAATCAAGTATCTCTGGAATCGATCCATGGAGTTGATAAAGGTCCAATGGACCTAGTACGGTCCTGAGGATGCAAATTGGAAGCACGAGGATGCTATGCGGGTAGAGTATTCGCATCATTTTGAAAAAAATATATATTGTGTGTGTACATGTGTATATGATGCATTGAGGACAGTGCATAAATAAGGAGGAGGGCAATGTAATGTCCCTGATCCGGACCCTTTGTAATTGTACATGTAGGTTGGTGAGTCATTTGTACCAATTGTAAATGTAAATGTACATTTAGGTTGGTGAGTCGTTGGCACTAAGTTTTGATGTTGCACACACTTGAGTAGTGCGCAGAGTATTGTTATCAAAGACAGGGTGCACACATTTCATAGTGTTGCTCACACTTGAGTAAGTGTGCGAGAATAACCTAGGAGTGCATGCAAAGATGAGTTATATATATATATATATGGTTGTATGTGTATTGAGGCCGGAGAGCCTGTGTGATTATGAGGCTGGTGAGTCGGGACCCAGATAGACCAGTGCACCTATCCGTTTAATATACTCACAGTTGTTAATATAATATTACATTGTTGTGCATGGATAGACTCAGATGAAAAGAGATGGGGGGTTGACTCCACTGAAAAAAGGGAAAAGGGGAGCGTGAGATGTAAATCTTAGGGGAATATTTTATAATATTTTTGGAAAAGTGTAATGTAGAATAATTATTTTATCCTAAGTTCCCGAGGGTAGAGAACAAGTCACCAAGTGCCTTAAGCTACTTCTGAAGGTGACAAGTGTCAAGTGGAAGACATGCAATATATATTGTTAGCCTTAGTGTAATTCAGAATCATCCATTATTCATTATTCTCTCTTGTGTGTGAAGGGGGTTGATCCAGGTAGAGGACGATTATTACCTTATTTGTACAGAGAGATTTGTAAGTAGTTGTGGTGTTGAAATATGAGTTTTTCTATGGAAGAGGAAGGTTGTCAGGCCCATGAGCAGTTTCTCTGGGTGAGATATTTGTTGTTGAATAAGCGGGTTTGTGAGGCCTGTGAGCATACTCTCTAGGTGAGATTTTTGCTAAGAATTATTCCCTGGTGCGTTGGGCATTAGGCGCAGGGCTCAGAGACTTCTTGTATGACGTGTTTTTGGTAACCCTGGAAAGGAAGTGGGGCAACCAAGGACCTATTGAGAAGAGAAGGGGCACACTTCCTTAGATGTGATAACTACGTGGGGAATGAGGGTTTTTGGGCTAGATGCAATAGCGGGCACTTAGGACTGAGCAATTTTGTTGAGAACCAAACTTTAGCTTGTAGCTAGGAACCTTTTTTCCCTAGTGGAGTTAAGCCCAAGCTTGGGGGTGACCTATTGCTGAAAGATTATGAGAAACATAATCTATGACTGGGAGGAACATTTGACTTATTCACATAATTGGTGATTTTCATAAAAGACAAGTGTTCTTATGTGTTTGTCTTATTTACTGTGTGCTTGTTTATCTATGCTTGATATGGGTTAATTCTTGTATGTTGTCGCATATAAGTAATTGATGTTATTTTGTTTAATGTTGCTTGCACATGTAAGTGTAGTGTTGATAATCATTATTGTAGTTGTGCATGAGTATGACAAATGTTGTTAGCCTTTCCTATTAAGTTAACCTTGTAATTTCGGTTATGAGTCTTCAAGAAGAAGATCAAATGTTTGGGTGCGCAGGAAAGTGGCATGTGTGCTCAAGAGGCTAGAACTCATGTGTTTGTTTATGGAATCAGATCCTGCACATAAGGAAATCAGAATTGGCGTGTGACACCAGGGTCGTTGTGCGCACGGTTTTGTTGTGTGATCAGTGTACTCATGCGTAGTTGTTTGAGTTACTTTTGCTACTTAAAGTTGTGTTTAAAGGAGAAAGTTAGTGTGGTGTGACTCAGTTTGAGGTTGAGCGCACTATTTCAAGTGATACTGCGTAGACTAGTGTTTGGTATAGAATCTGCGCAGTGGATTTTTGGAGTAGCATGGCCCAGTAGTATGCTGGGGATGTTACAGTTTGGTTAATCCAGAGCTACAGAAGTTGAGGTTGTGTGACGTGGCCCAGCTGGGGGTAGATAGGGATGTTAAATTATGGTATCAGAGCAATCTCAGAGTGTTTTGTAGTAGCATGGCCCAGCCTGGGTGGTTTTGGATGTTACATTGTGGTATCAGATCAATCTTAGAGCATTTTGTAGTAGCATGGCCCAACCTGGGTAGTTGGGAATGTTACAATGATTTTTACTAAACCAACACTTTCAAATATACAAAAAACAAATTTTGTCTATATTATTTTTTGGACAACTACATGTGTTCATTGCATGAGGTGTTAAAAAAAATGACCTTATAGAATTTAGCACAACAAACTTGAAACAATTTGAAAACTACTATGTGCATGATTTTTAAATTTTATGTGCATGATTTTTAAATTTTAATCCATACGTTAGATGACATATTTGTTATCTCTATTATTTTCTTCTTTTCACAAATAGAAGTAATATATGTTATTTGGAACCGTTGTTATCATTTGTTTCCATCAAAATTTGTGTGTCAAATTGTCTCATCGCGGGAATCTCTTTCTAAAGATATTTTTTTTAATTTACCTCTCTAGATGTGGAAAGTAATTCACAGAGATAGTTCTTTTGTTGCAAAATATCATGTAGTCAAGTACAAGGTTAGCCTATATACACAAAGTAAGCATACTAGTAACATTTAATCTATTCTTCACTACATTTTAAACTATCATTGATATGCAAATCATGACCCTTCAAATTTGGCCTTACAAATTTGAAGGTACAATAAATGCAAGACTGTTTTGTTACATTGTGTAAATTTTGGCATTTTAAATACAAGGGAGATAATTTGAAGTTGTTAGTTGGATGAGGAAAACCAAACATAAGATAATGTATGCTTGTTGTTGATCCATTCTCACATTTTTATTTGGGGTGGTAATTATTAAATTCAATCTACTACATTGATTTCTAATGATCAAAACACAATGAAATTGGAAAAAAACTCCAATTATAATGTTGACACAAAACACATTGAGTTCCATGATCACTATAGTATATAGCATGTGTAAAATAGGGCGATAGAATTGATTCATTGTAAATCTAAAGATCAACTTGTAAATACATTCATAGAGACATTGAACAAGTAAAATTTTGAAAGGCCAAAAAATATGTTATGGTCACTACCAAGGACAACAAATTATTATTAGGAGCAAATTTTAGAATTAATGCTTATTTTTGTTCATCTTCAAGTCATAGTGAAAACTGAAAGCATTTTTTTGTGAACTCAAAGAAGATTGGATGTACATTGTGAAACAAAATTAGTGTTGTTTTCCCACATAAGGAAATAGAAGTCATAGAATTGCTTAATAAATTGCCAATTTATGTTGAGATCAAGAGGATGGACATGAGAGTTATAGCTTGCTATTGTTATACCCACCTTAAGATTAATGAATCCATTAACATAACAGATATTCTATTATGAGGTTTTTCTTGATTTCAATCAACAATGATTAAATTGTAATTTCACGATTTCATGAATACATGTTGTTATCATGTTTCTACCTATTTGTCAAAAGCATATTAATATTCTCAAAAGAAAAGGAAAAGACTCACTTCTTAACAATTCTCCCTAGTTTAATTAACAATAACAAACTTTTAAATACTACATCCAAAGAAAGAAAGTAATAAACTACCACAAAGAAAAAATAATAATAAACCACGACACAAAGGAAAGAAAAGCAATGATTAACAAACTTCTAACCATTACATTACATAAAAAAAATGCAGTAATAAAACATTACACAAAGAGATGAAAGAAAAAGGAGTTTCTATGGAAAATTGCAAGGAGTTGAGGTCAAAGAGAAATGAAAATCTTGTGCATTCCTGACTATATCTTTAAACTATATTAAAAATTCCGAAAAAAAAAATGTATATGTAAACTATCACATTCCACGAAAAATATGTGATGTGATTTTATCACCATTTATGGTCAATATTTGTTACATCTACCATCTCACATAATAGTTATATTTATATGTGGAAATTCTTTCATGACGGGGAAATTATTTCACATGACGTTATTACAACATTGTTTTATTATTATTATTATTATTAGTCCCTGCTGGAAGGCTAGGGACGATAGCGATGAGTTCATGGTTGACTTGATATTAGTTTAGGGTTGACTTTAAAATTTTTTAGAAATTATAATGTTTAACTTAGGAAGTTTGTATTCATATATTTTAAAATTAAAAATATGTATATTTGTTACAATTTTATTGGCTCATAGGTTTGAAGTGTTATTGCCAGCTTCACTTCTTCCAATGCTTTAATTAACACTTCTTCCATCTGTCATCCTTAACTCAAGTACTCACTATACTTTTCCATGCTATCTGAACTACTCAACCTGTTCCACATTTCCAAAATCACATGGCTTGATTGTCATCAAGATGATACGAATCTACATGAGGTACGGGTTATGGGCTCGAGGGTTTCTTGTAATTAGTGATCTGAAGGCAGTTTCTTTCTCTTCACTGTTGACAGGGAAATCGGAGGTGAAGGGCAATTCCAGCACCTGTGAAAATATATGTGTCATTCGCTTCAATTTTTTCAATCTCGGGCCACAGATTAAGTGGTTTTTGAGTTCATTTCTTTTGGTTAATACAAGCTTTTGATGTACCAAGAGTCTAGCTATCTCATTTAATTGTGCTTGTGAGCTTTCTTTTACTCAACATGATGTAATGCATGATTTAGCCTTGTGTCTTGCAAGCCAGTATAGTGTCATTCATGGTAAGAGGCTTTTCATGCCTCACAAGGAGGATAGTATTCCCACAAACTAGGTTACACTAAAAAATTAGACATCTAGGGCTCAATTTGTTTCAATTCATACAAGTCAAACTCCTGAAACTTGTTTTCTGTTTCTGCTTAAACATTCAATAATTATTAATTCAATTCACTAAATTTCCAATTTATTAAGGTGCACATTTTTATCAGCGTAGCTGACTATTACATTTCTGGGATGTATAGGTCCAATGGAAGAGCAAGATTGGCGTCAAATATATTTTCCCGAGGTGAAATCTTTGGCTTTATTCTTTTCTGCAAGTGAATACTGTCTTCCAACATTTTTACATACCATGCCAAAGCTTAAGGTTCTTATCATCTACAATTACAGTTCAAAGCGTGCAATACTTCATGGGTTGCAAAGCTTTTCTTCAGTTAACCAGCTCAAGTCCATCTTACTTCAGAAGTTGATTGTGCCTCCTTTTTACGAGTACTGTAGATCCTGGGAGTGCCTGGAAAAGTTGTCTGTCTGTCCCTGCAAACACTGTTGCTTAACAATTTATTGAACTCTGTATCAAATTTTTGGACTGCGTACCATGCACCTTCAGTTATCCGTTTTGAAGGTGTTAATTCTGCCAGTATATACGCCTTCTCTGCTTGTTCTAACTGCGTGAGTGATCAGGGGATCAAATTTTTCTCAAAAATTCAAAGTGCTCGGAATCGCTTCAAACCAGACGAGAGCGTAGACCTCATTATTGAAAACGCAACGCAACTCATTTTGTCTCAATCCGACGTCGGGGGCGAGAAATATCGCAATATGTTCGGAAAGTCAAACAGGCAAAAAAAAAAAAGGACGCTAACTGTACAGTCCATACAGTCCGTACAGGCTAACGTGGCAGGTCCGTACGACCGTACGCTAACGTGGCATGTGATGATGTGGTAGTGTTTGGTTGGCAGATGTGGCCGAATGGTGTTTCAACATGTGTCAGCATGTGGTTGGTGGTTTGGTGCCACGTGGCCCAGTCATGGGTTGCCACGTGACACCTTTATATTGGTTGTTTGATCAAAATATTATGGAGTCTGTGGGGGTCGAACCCCGGACCTCCCCTATGGCTATACACTTTGGTAGAGTGTGGGCTACCACTAGCCCACACGGTATTGCTTATAAGTTATATGTAATAAAATGTATTTGAATTCAAATTATGTAACGGTCGGTGGGGGTCCGGGCTGGGGCTTAGCCCCAGCCCCCGGTCACACTCTTATTGCATATGCCCATACCCACCAACGGCGCATGTGCGGGGTTTTAAATATAGCTCGTGGTCCTTTGTATTGCGCCATGTGACCACAACCGGAGCGTGGGGGGGTTTGAAACAGTTGTAACGGTTAGCACTCTTTGCCATAATGCGAGGTCATATGACCGCATGTGCCCGAGAGCTAGGCGGTTAGGGGTTGGCGCGCCCATAACCGTCCTACAGTTCGCACCGTTTGCGCGGTTGCACCCGATGCCATGTTTTTGCGCTTAAATAAGCATGTGTGCTAGGTTCAGGAAAAAAAGGTGTGTTTTGTAGATGCAGAGACAGCAAGCTTGAAGGGGGGACTTCTAGGAGGCCTAACTTCTTCGTTTTTTGGCCAAATGAGGTGCCGAAAAATCCCAGCTATGGGTTTTTGGATGCTCTGAAGCCACTGGAGCAGTTTGTTGTTCAATTTGAGCATTGTAAAGCATGTTTTTGAGCACTTTGAGAAATTAATAATAATGATCCATTGGAAGCTGGACCAGGAGATGTAGCCCAAGAGAGGGGTGAACTCCTTTATCAA
>JZKD02S0344092.1:281017-297349 GCA_000966675.3 Picea glauca
TTTCCCATTCCAACAATTTTGCATGGTGCATCATCACCCAAATGAACCTGTCCAAAATCACCTTGAACATAATTTAGAAAATGTTTCCTATGGGGTGTGGCATGAAATGAAGCCCTAAATCTACTACCCAAGACTCAGAAATATTATCTACAGAAAGAATCAAAGCATCTTGTAACACATCACTTGTTACATTTGCTTCCTGATTTTTCTCTTGATGTCCATCTCTTTGTTTCTTTAGATCTCTACAATCTTTCTTCAGATGTCCTTTCTTCCCACAATTCCATCACTCTATCTTTCCAAATCTGGATTTGGATATGCCCTTCCTAGAATTCTCGCACTTCCCTGAGCCCTTTCCTCTATCCTTTTTTATTCCCTTGTACTCCATGTTCAACGCATTACCCGATGTCTCACCTATTCTTTTCCATCGCATTTCCTCACTAAGGATAACACCAACAACATCATCAAATTTTAAAGTGTTTGAACCAGAGACAGAGTTACTTACAGCCATGACCAAGTTGTTCCACCTTTTTGGAAATGAGCAAAATATTAGAATAGCCCTAAACTCATCATCAAAGTCCACTTTTACATAACTTAGTTGATTAGTAACTGTATTAAATTCATTTAATTGGTGTGCAACAGACCCACCTTCTGACATCTTCATATTAAATAATCTCTTCATTATAAATACCTTATTAGATGCCGAGGGTTTTTCATATAGTTTATCCAATTCATCCATCAACTCCTTCGTTGTATTTTATTTTGACATATTGAAAGCCATCGATGTTGCCAGGCTCAGCCATATCATTCATAGTGCCTTTCTGTCAAGAACCTCCCATTCTTTGTCCTTCATGGTCGTCGGCTTCTCTGCTATTCCACCCAATGGTAGGACTAGATCCTTCTGATTTAAATAATATTCCATCTGCATCTTCCATAACTGGTAGTTTTGGTCGTTAAATTTATCGACCCTAAAATTTCCATCTTCCTCCATTGCTCCCACTCGAACCAGGAACCCTCTTTTCCTACGAGTTACCTTTTGTTCTGATACCAATTGTTAGAAAAATAGGATAGCGGAGCAATAAAATAAAACAAATGCGGAAATAAAACACAGAAGATACACAATACAATAGAGACATAGATATACGTGGTTCACCCAGTGTGGGCTACGTCCACCAGAGAAATTTCCAGGTCCTTCCTTTATTATTAACCAACAAATGAAGGGATACAACCTACAACACACCCATTGTAACTTCCTCTTCTTTCTCTCACAATGTCCTCTCTCAAAATACAGTATTCTCCATGATCCATAGTCACAATAAATTTCCCTCATAAAAAAGGGTTTCCTTTTAGGGAAAAAAACCCTAACATAACTTCTACCATCAGATCTGCGACCTTATAATGAACATTCCATATTTACAATGAAATTACAATATACATTTACAAGGAAATTTTTCCTTCGGGGGCTTCGCCCCTATACCCCCACTATCCCCTAGACCCCACAGAGGAGGTAACCCCCCTCTGCACTCCCCCACGTGGAGGAGTGTACATTCTTCTAGGGTGTAAAGTCTTCATGGGGTATAAACACGGTTGAAAACAAAGACTTCTGAATCATGAAGATAATCAGGATCCACAACCAACATGGATATCGTGGGATCCACTATTGAGGTTTCATATCCAAACTTAATCTCAAATTCAATGAACATGAACAGAGAGAAATTTGAAGAGAAAGTTGAGAATCTGAAGAAATCATCAACTGAAAAAATTGATAGTATGGTTGAGTACACTTATGATGACATTGATAATTGGCTTGTCGAGTATACAAATAAAAATGAGGACATTGAGACTATATTGAAAAATTTATCTATTGACCATAGGCAAATTGAGAGTGAATTGCTAAGTATCAAAGTAAATCTAGAAGTAATCATCGCCCCATTAAGGGATTTTATTCAAGAATGGCTTAACAAAGCCATAACCAAGATTTTTGAGTTTCCAACAGAAGTGGTTACAACCGGACACATAACCACAACAGACAAAGATATAAAAGGCACATCAACAAGAAAATGAAAATAGAGAGATACCATCACAGCAAGTCCATATTGATTACATACCTTCTTCCTTATCAAATTTCATATAGTTATATTTACTCTTTTAATGGAAAAGTGTAACCAAATTCTAATAACTTCCTCCTTGTCTTCTTTCCAGATCATGTTTCTTGTGCTCCACTCCATGTTATTCTCTTCATCATATTTCTTGTAAATATTTTTTATGGTCCACGGGATCCCCAATCCCAGTCCATCTATGGAAAAATACCTTTAAATTTCAAGTATTGTAACAAACATGATCATTTTTTAGAAATCCCAGAGAACTAAGTCGAGATCGGTTTTGATTTTATTTTATAACACTCGGTTTTGAGTATAGAATATTTGAAGTCGATCTATCAAAATCTTCTTTTGATCTTAATAAGTAGTACTCTTTCAAAGTTCTCTTGTTCCATTGGACCATTTCTTTTATTTGAATGTGATCAGAATTTTTATTAAACTGTGATGGGTGTGAGGATTTTATTACCTTCTATATTGTGTGATGTTTGAGGTTCTTGGTCCATTTCTCAGGAATTATCCTTATATATATACTTACTTTCAATATTTTAAATTTTTATTGAGCCATAAAGAGTCGGATCCAGTCATTTGACAAGAGTCCTATATTATTTTGGGTATAACATATTCAAAGAAAATCATAACCCAAAGAGGAGTACAACCTCTTTAAAAACATCAGGGAATTCATATCCTCGTGAGGTTTTCATTTCAGTCTTAATAGATTCAAACGTCAAAAAGACCCCACTTCTCCAAATATCACACAACACTACCAAGATTCCAAGAATCCACAAATTTCTGAGGTTTGGTAAACCAAGTGAGCGAAATCAAAACATATACAAGAAACCATACCCCCAAAACAAAGAATCTAGAACACCAAAATACAACTGTTTACCAAGACTATATGACCATGAGTGAAAAAATTTGAATACATGTTGAGGATGCAAGAAAATCAAAGAACCATACACACAAAGGGTATCTAGGAGCTAATATTGATGAATAACCACACACAGAACATACCCAAAAGTTGAATCTGTCAAATATAAATTTCAAAGAACCATATAGAGGTTGATTGAGGTTCGTACTAGACAGTTTTCTAATGAATTGGACTTTCTCTTGATGTCTTTGCTCAGTCATCCCTTGCAAAAATCCATTATCCCACCTTGGTTGTGATAAATCTCGCCAGACGGTTCAAGTGATAGGGTTGTAATTAGTTCAAGCATGTAAGAGGGGGATGGTTCGGTCATATCAAATTTATGTGCCTCATTTGAAGTCGGGTGGTTTTGGAGGTATGAAATATGTCGATTTGCAATAGTGGTACATGCCTTCATATGGATGACTTATAAAGGTTATGGTATGTATTGATAGTTCAAACTCACATTTGTCTTTAACACCCCCATTTTAAATGAGGTGGCCTCATTAACAAGAGAGTCAACTTGAGAATTATACTCCCTCAAAATTTGGAAATATGAAACTTTTTGAAGATTACAAACCTCCTTTTGAGAGTGAGCAATGATAGATGCAAGCCTACTATCAGATGAGTAGATTTAGAAAGCATCAATTTGATGATTATGCTTGACTTTCCTATGACGATCATAGCTTGGTTATTGGTGGAATTTCCTAGACCCCAAGCATAAGATGTTTCAAGTTTTTCTTCGAGATCAAGGATGAATTTGCCACACCTTCCCTCCACCTCATTATCATACCAATGAGAAAATTTGAAATGGCACATGAGAGATGCAACATCATGCCTTGTAACAAATACTGGAAGTAGGACAATACCACATTGGAGATGATACAAGTTAGTTAGCAAAAGGTTTCAATGTTGTACATGAGGAATAACATGCAGGACAATTCATATACGTAAAGGTTGTTTCTAGAGTCAATGTTGGCTCATTGGAAGCCAATGTTGTTCCATCTTGGTTCAACATATCCATAAGATGTCTTAGGAAATAAAATGCTAGCATAGAGCAAAGGATACCTCAGATCCATCACAAACAAGGTAAAATTATGGGAGAGAATCGTTGATAAAGCCCATTTGGTTATAGTGTATGTTGATCTCGGAGGTTAATCAATTTTTTTTCATATGCATTGGAAATTATTGTTACTATATAAGCCATCCCATCTTCTTCATGGCATTCTATTTGCATACAAGAGTTCATTGTAGTTTACCTTCTAATCATTATTTTTATGATGAGGCAACGACGCCCATCTTTACATTTTTCAACCCTTCACACACACAACTCAATTAGGTCAACTGCCTTCCAATCTACTATCAATATTCATCTTGAAATAACAAATCAGTGGTAATATGCCCATATTTCTTGGAATGACATATTACAATATGTCCCTAGTTATTGTTTATATTCTCCATAAAGGCTATTAAGTGGGGAAACACAACAAAACATGGGTAGCCTCTTTGGTGTTATTTCCAACCCACCTATTTGTAAGAAATGGAGATTGATGCACATGAGAGGCCTAGTCATGTCAATGAGATTATATGGTCTTGGAGTCAAAGGCTAGAGAAATTATCCAAGTGGGAATCGTACCCTAATCCTCTAAGAATATGTATGTGGTGCCAACTCCTACTGATCTAAAGGCACATTCACAGTCATAAAGTGTTACATTAACCCATATTCATGAGAATTGTATTTATTGTTTTCAGAATCTAAAATTTCTATTATTTTCCCAACATTGTTGGTTGTTGGATTTGTTATGCACGTGCTCCTCCTTTTTCCATTGGCGTGAAAGGAAATATATCACCCTATTCTAGGGCTCATAGGAATCCCCAGAATCCCATTGTCTTCATTACACTGATATGCATCTCCACTATTGGAATCGATGGATTAATCAACCTTTCAATTACAAATTCTAATCTTATGGACAACAAATTAAGATGTTGGAATATTCTTCATCGTCATCTCCAAATCAATGAATGGGAATTAATGTTCATAACTTCCTCGCATTTATGAATGCATCCGTTAACCTATTTACTTTTTCACATTTACTTAATCATATTAAGAAATTACTGATTGGCCACCTGATTACCACATTGAGGTTATTAACAAGGATCAATATGTATAGAACGCTTTATTACCATGTTTGGGTGATTAGCAGGCTCTACCTCACGTCTCATTTCCACAGATAGAAGGTGTCATATTGGGGTAGGTGTTTCATTTTGGACATGTTTTTATGGGTGTGAAGCATGCCATGGCCGACGTTTCAATTAAAATAGATGATGCCATGTTTGGCCAACATTTTATATTTCACCTCATCTCCCAGGTGAAGCGAAAATGAATATACAAGAGATTCATATATTCCTACTTGATTCCAACAATCTTACCACTTTAGCTTCGAGAGGGATCGGGTCTAGACAACTGCATACAATGATGTGCCATAAGACACAACTACACGAATGGATGTTTCTCAATAACACTCAACTCCATCCAACATGACTCACCATTGGAAACACAATGATGACTCCAAGCGTGCAGATGCACGGATAGGGAAAGAACCCTAGTGGCTAGGTTTTGACATTACGAAGGCATGTCTGTAGAGATTTTTAAAAAAGAGGATGGACAAGTCAATGATATTTCTTTACTTACCTCGTTCATTGGACCCTATATTGTAGATGACTTAATCAAATTTTGAGAATCTCTCAAAACAGTTTAATGACTATTTTAACGTTTTCTTAGGGGACTTTCATGGATCGATTCTGATTTCCAAGATGTAAGATGTTTGTATGTAGTGTAATTAAAAAATATTAATAAGTAGGTATCATCGTACAATGAAAAATGTTTGTATGTGGTGCAATTAAAAATTGGTTAATGAAAAGGTATCTCCATACAATGCAAAATGTTTTTTATGTAATGTAATTAATGTATGGGTTGATTTTTTAAGTGAAGACTTTTGGGAAAGGTTTTGTAACATATGGAACTGGGAGACTGTGAAACTCTAGCTAATTAATATTTTTTTCTTCGATTTACCATCTTTTTTTTTGGAAAATGAGTCTGTTGCTACACGATTAATTGCTTTTCCTACCTAATTTCCCATCCTCCATTGTAAGTTTAAATTTTAGTTTAATTTTATCATAAAATAAAATCATCAATTTTCATTGATATAAAATAAATTGTGATTCCCTTCCTCTATACATTTGTATTTATCGTCTCATGTAAAAACCCTGGGTGACATTTTTATTTATCGTCTTATGTCAAAAATCTCGGTGACATTTTTATGTATCTACAAGTACACTTCTATATTTTTTAGAGCTTAAGATTGTATGTATTAGGGCTTAAAAGTTGATAACAGAGGGAAATCATCTCCATATAGGTTTTGGAGGTTTGAACTTGGATTAGATTGTTTGTAAGGTAATATTTTAAACTAAGTCATAATATGTAATGACAAATTGATATGATCGTGGAATGTAAAAGTTTGTAAACAAATGATAAGTAAGACATGTTAATATGTAGAAGGAGGTGCAAACCAAAAGGAAGTGACAAAAATAATTACTCCTAATGGTTATTAGGGTATTAGGGTTAGGTTTATTCATATTAGGGTTAGGGTTCTTCGTATTAGGGTTTATTTTATAATAATAAGAAAATAATAATAAAAAGATCATTTAAATTCAATTTAAACAAGTGAAATTAGCAACAAAGCTACTTATACATGCCTCTTAAAAATGTTTTAATGTAATAGTTCTTATGTAATCTAAAACATAAAGAAAGTTAAAGTAATTATGAAATCTTTGAACTTGTAATAATTTATTACTTATAAATAGCTTAAAAGCAAAAAAAAGTGGCAATGGAGGTGTTGGCCCTTGGTTATGGAAGAAAGTGAAGATTAAGGGAGAAAAGGAAAAATGTGAACTACACGGAAGACACGGTGACTGATACTGGGTCGAAGTGAGAAAAAGAGAAGAAAAGACAAAGTGAAGTAAGAGAAATCAAGTCGTTGGATGAGGAGATCGAGGATGATAGATCAGCAAGGAAGAGGGATCGTGGAAAACTCAGAAAGTGAAAGAAGATGTCAACAGATTCTTTGAATCACCACGCGTGAAGGAAGGAAAGACAGGCTTGTGAAGCCCTGAAAACGTAGGTCAAAATGACCTGGGTTTTGGTATCTAGGGTTTTGACACTTAGGTTTCAACCTAAGGGTGTCCGAGAGCTACTGTAATTTATAAATAAAGATCTAAAGGACCTGGGATGGGTTGGTGCTAAGTTGGTTGAGGGATCATTGTTATTGTATGATTGAGTGAGTACTATTGTGTGAGAGAGAAGTGTTGAGTGTGAGAGCCTTCTAGTATTGTAATATCTTCAGCGGGGTGCAAAGATCAACCCTACAGCTGGGTGCGCAGGGAGGGGAGAGAAAGAGAGAGAAGAAGAGAAGATCTTCTAGCTAAGAATGTAGATAAGAATTGTATGCTTCCATCTTAATATATCATAAAGCACATTTTTGTGGATGTATCCCCAGGGAGAGGGTGAACCACATATATCTTGTGTTATGTGTGATTGATGTTGTGTTCTCTGTCATTTGATATGTTGTTATTGTGATATTGTGTTAGATCTGAAATGTAACTTGCATAGTAGGCTTAAGGAATATAAAGGATAACTAGGTGGTTGTGTGTTGTTGTTGTGAATCCACTCTACATTTCCTCTGGTTGCAGACATCTGTGTCCTGCAACCCCCTATAGCTACTTCGGGTGAGACTGAATATGCTTCGTAGTTGTTTTCGAAAGGGCCAGTAGTTAGGGCTAGTTGGTGCATTGTTAGAGTTGAACCTTGGGTCTGCCCCTGTGCCAACAAATGGTTCCATTGTCGGGACTAGAATCTTCTTGAGGGAATGTCAAGGTGGTTTCCATTGAAGACAAAGATTCTGAAGTGGATAGAAGATCAAGAAAAGGTCTTCACCAAAGCCCAAAACAAGAACCCTAATATTAGTATAGAGCATTGGTTGGGAAGATATATCTTTACTGATATACACGAGATTTTCTTTGGAGGAATCCATCAAGAGCTATATGAGTGGCTAGCTAGGTTAGTAGATACCCAGTTTGAAGTCAGACTCGTAACACTTGTGATTTGGACGACGATGCTAATCAAGAAGGTCAAGAGATTTGATAACGTCGTGTCAAGAGCAGTAGATCGTTGGCTTGATAGCACCATTGGAGGGTATATCACTGAGTTTGTTGTTGACAGAGTGGAATCATATAGACAAGCAGAGAGATATTTCTTTAAGGAACCTAGGGAAAATTTTTACATTTTCTGAAGTTGAAGATCAAGATGCTATTGCATGAGAAGAACATCTTGAAGATACAGTAATCGGTCAGACCGAAAGAGCTAATGTTCAAAAATTCAGACAGCGACAGCGACATAGAGGCTGGACATACATGCAGTGGGAAAGTATTCATAGAATTTCACCTCGTGAACCTGTTTAAGTAGAACTATGGAGATGAAGGGTTCTACAGTGGAGAAGAGGCGGATCTGAAAAACAAAGAGCATTCAAAATCCACTAGGACAGAGGAACCTCACCGAGAAGAGCCAGAAACTTCAAGAATTGGGCCAACTATTGAAGTAAGTATTATTATTCCTCATGTTGATTCAGCAACGTTAAGTAACCAGAGTAACCTAAGTCATCAGAATGCTCAGAGCACTGTCGCTAGAATTTCACCACATACTCAGTCAGTTCAGTACTACCCTAAGAGACCGTGCACTAAGATGGTACATGAAATTCATCCAAGGAGTTGCACCTAAACCACTGAACGCCATTAAGATTGCGCTAATTGTCGAATTCAAGAAACCTAAGTCGGAGTCGCAGTGCATTACATAAATAAAAGAAATCAAGCAGAGAACAGTTGAACCTGTGTGGGAGTTTGATCAGAGATTTAAGACTTTGACAGGCCATTTGAGTTTTCAGATCCTAGACAAGCAGAACAAGGAATGGTTCATTGATGCCCTCTTACCACACATCAGAGTTCATCTGATGCAACAGAATATTTCTTCCAGGCTGAGGCACTGGAGATCGCCATGAAATTAGAATCAGCCCCTATGGGAGAATCCAGCTCAAGTATGATTCAAATCTTGAGTCAGCTAACTAGTTTATCACTGCAGGTTGAAGATATGAAGAAAGACAAGGGAAAATATAAAAGAGAAGACATATGGTGTATCAGATGCAAATCAGAAGGCCATGACAAGGAACACTATCCCTTATTTCATGAATACTTGGCCTCTGGAGCTCTGAGCCCTTTGAAGCAAGTTACCCTACCCTGGTGCGAGGTATGCAGAAATCGACATCGCCTTAGTGAATGTTACTATCTACAAAAATGTGTCCAGACACCCACAAATCTATATTGCATGTTCTCTAAGTCGGTAGGACATGATGACAGGGATTGTAGGGATTATGATCTCATGCATGAAAGGTCGAGTGATATATACAAAATTCAAGGTGAAGCACAGCAAGAAGGAAGCACTGTGCAGTATAATTCCCCTTGGAGAGAAAACTTCAACCCTCAAGGTGGATTCTGAGGAGGAGGTATGGGTCGAGGTCGAGGACAGATCATCTGTTATAACTACACAGAGCCAGGACACTTGGCAAGGGACTTTGAGAACCCTTGTAACACTTGCAACTACTGCAACTCATTCCAGCATGTTATCGAGGAATGTTCAACATTGTTGGCTAAGGTTTAGGAGAAACGAGGAGGAAACCAACAAATACAACTAATCAAAGCAGAACCTTGTAGAGCATATCCTAGAGTCATTGTTATCACACAAGGAGACGTTGTTACAGGATAAGACAAAGTGATCCAAGGAAAGACTACAAAGAATTAGGAGTCAGGAAAGCTCCAGAGAAGACACAAGAGTTTGAACCAAGGAAAGAGAAGCATATATTTGAATAAGCAAGAAAGGAATTTGGAAGAGATTAGGCTTCTTCATCAAAGGTTCGACCAGAAGTAAGAGAATATGGAATGCCTCTAGAATTTGATCAGTCTACTTCGCCCGGAGATGGAAAAGAGGTGAGTAAACTTATCAGTTTCTTGTATATGTTTATTGAGTTGATTAAATATGAAAAATCCATACAATAACTACAAAATTTGGTCAGACAGTATGAGGTAGGAAGGGTAGATCCTTTCCTGAATAAAGAAGTACATCAAATATCTAAGAATATAAAGACAAATAAAGAACTACACCTTAGTGCTCATATCGGAGAGTACGATATAGACTATGTGGTCCTCGACTTAGGGTCGGAGGCCAATGTCATGACGAAGTAGACCTGGGCACTGATGGGAAAACATAAGTTGATCTATTCCCCTATCAGGCTTAGGATGGATAATCAACAAGTTGTAAGCCCCTTTGGAAGGTTGGAGTGTGTCCCTGTGGACATCGATGGAGTAAAGACATTTGCAGACTTTGAGGTGATTGAGATAGTTGATGATAGTTGTCCTTACCCTATGTTGTTAGGAATTGATTGGGCTTTCAATAATTCCACTTTGGTTGATTTAAAGAAAAGAAGAATGGTTTTTAAAGGATATGGCCTTAGGGTCATTGTACCTTTGGATCTTGATGAAGGTCATAGATACACAGAACCCATGAGAGAAGAAGACCGTGCATATGAACTAGAAAACATATACAAATTAATAGCTAGAAAGAAGGATTACATTAATCCTATAGCAGATGGGAATTTGAGCTAGCAAAGTGACATCGCATGCTCATGAGATTCATAAGAAGCACTGGAGAATTGGTAGAACAAAATGTACGAAGTATCTACAAGGAGATGTGCTAGATTAACCCAAGAATTTCGTTGGATCGGCAAAACAATAAGTAACTTGCCCACCTTTGATGGTCTGAATCATTTAGAAGCATTCTTGTTGGACTTTGAAGAAATTGTACCAACACCACAAATATTGTTGGAAATGGATGAGGCCCTAAAATCAACTCCAGCGAGATGGTGGGGGACACACAAAAACAATATTACATACTGGGTACAATGTCGCACTTTGATGATAGCGTGATTTTCAGAGCAAGTAGAAGGTTTTGAAGTTAGGTACACAGGTCGAAGTTGTTTGAAGGACCATGTGCGAAGTTGCGAGGAAGCCTGGAGTAGCATTCCTCAAGAAAAGTGGGTATACAAATTCATTAACACACTTGACACAACTCTCATCAACTGGTATCTTCAAGCAAAACTGTGCCTCATCACTGCAGATTGGGAAGGTATGCCCCAGAACTTTGTAACTACCCTTTTGTTTGAAAGCCAATATCCTATAGTAGATCAGGCATTACATGTTGTAAGACAAAAAGTGTTTGAGGAGGCACCTAGCCTCCCTTTCAATAAAGAAGAGGATGAATGGACTGCGCCTCTTCAGAAGTTGCAAGGCTGTTACAATATCAATGTTGTTGAAGACGATGATCCTAGGAATGTGAACATCGCAGAAACAGAATGCCAAAGATGTAGATTCTAACCTTGTATAATATCTACTGCAAACAGATATTCAGAAAAAGAACAGAAAATATACAATGGAAAATACAAACATTACACAGAGATTTTTCCCCTGGAAACCCAAACCGGGAAAACCAGCATATTCTATATTCATTCATTATGTTACAATGTTTACAATACAAAATACATATAGGAGCTAGCGGCATCCAAAACCCTAACCCAATGACCTGGATTAGTCCAAAACCCTAATTCCTTAATCGAACATAGAAAACCATCGGCAAAGAAACCATGTGCCAAAAAACCACCTAAATATAATGCGGTCCCAATGCAGAAAAAAAAATTATGGGGGCGTTGCCCCCTAACCCCCACACAGGGGGCTCTTCCCCCCTGCGCGCTCGGTGCATATGCTCAAACACTACTACTCATGCAAAGAATATAACACATACCCAACAAAATAGATGTAGAAGGACCAGGAGTCGAACTACCTTTTGTTGGAGAACCAATCAAAATCAAAAAAGTCAACATTGGAATAGGCCAAACACCAAAATTTGCAAATGATAGAGATTATTGGGATGTTGCCACTATTGACAAGATCATAGAATTACTGCATGAATATCAAGACTTGTTTCCAACCAAGTTCATTGATATGAAGGGCATTAAAGGACCCATGGGAGAAATGAGGATCCCTTTGAAACTAGATGCAAGGCTAGTCAAACAGAGACCCTACAGATTGAACCCTAAATATAAGGAGAAAGTGAAGATTGAGCTTGACAAAATGTTGGAAGAAAAAATCATACAACTTATTGAAGAATCAAAATGGATTAGCTCTATGGTGGTACAAGATAAGAAGATAGGAGAAATCAAGATCTGTGTAGATCTTAGGAAGCTAAATGATGCATGTTTGCATGACCCATTCCCTACACCATTCATTGACGAAGTGCTAGACAATGTAGGAGGACAGGAGCTATATTCTTTTACAGGTGGATTTTTAGGAAACCATTAGATCCAAATTGCCAAGGAAGATGGCCATAAGACCACATTTGCAACAGAATGGGGATCCTACCAATATACAGTGATGCCATTTGGATTTAGGAATGCACCAGCGATCTTTTCCAAGGTGGTGGTCGAAGCGTTTAAGGAGTTTTTACATAAATTATTGGAAGCATACTTTGATGATTGGACTGTTTTCAGCATTTTGCAAAATCATATTGAATGTTTAAGACTAATGTTGGATAAGTTCAAGCAATGTCAGATTGCCCTGAACCTGAAAAAGTGCATCTTCTTTTCACCCTTTGGAGTACTTCTGGGCCATATTGTGTGCAAGAAGGAATTGTTGGTAGATCCATCCAAGATTGTCATTATAGTCAATCTACCCCCTCCTACTTCAGTCAAACAGTTGTGCATTGCACTGGGACATACTGGATACTACAAGAAGTTTATTAAGGGCTACACACAGATCACGGTACCCATGGAGAAGCTTATAAAGAAAGACTATCAGTTTCATTGGATAGAAGAATTCCAATAGAGCTTCGACACACTGTTGTGAGTGGGAAATCCCTCTATGGAATAGCACTTAGGGTTTTATCGTGCATGCAGAAAAGACCTAAAAAATCCTACTTTTCACCGTCGTCCCAAACCTAATCCCCATTATTCTTAAGAAAATATGTGGTTAAGAATATCAAGTGAACATACCTTATTTCCGGCGTTTGATATTGATCCCTCTTCATGCTTGGTCGCTCTTTGACTGCAACTCTCCTCCCAAGGCTGACCTGCATTCACAAAAGAGAAACAAAGAACTCCACATGCATTTGATCTATAGATTAATGGGTTAGATATTTAATCAACATGTATGCAATAAACAATGAAAACCTCATATGGTGGGATAGGAAAAGTACTTCTTTATTATTAACTTCACTAAAGAAACTTACAATGATGAAACTGGCCATTGCTCCACGAACCTGGTCCTGGGCTCCTCTTCAACTGTCCTCCAACTGCTTTGCTCTATACTTCTCTTTGCACAAGGATGGCTAAAGGTTGGGACAAGCGGAATGCTCAATTGGGTATAGTCTCTTTACTATGATTTTCCTTCTTTCAAATGGGACCCTTACTCCTTCTTTTATAGGCTAGAAGGAGCTAGGTATTTGGTCGAATGACCGGCCATGCATGGTCGAAATGTTTAGTTAACTTGCCCAAAGTTGTGTGTTTCGTCAGCAACTTTCCTTTTTTCATGCTTCTGTAGGTCCACGCGGGCTATAGTGGGTCATCTAGCGTGAACATTGTAGATACACGCGAGCTGTATTGGAGCAGGGTGTGTGGGCATTTAAAAAAGGTATTTTTAAGAAGAGTTGTTCAGTAGTGTTTTGGAAAAGAAGGAATCTGAGATGGCTTGATGTCAGGTAAGCATGTCTGGTGCAAATTAGGGTTATAACAGATGCCCCCTAATGTGTGAGGTCCGAAGAGCATCTGATGGTTGAAATACATTATCAATATTCACCAACGTACCAAACAAGTGAGCCCAGGGACCAGAAATTGGGAGGTGTCATCTGCAAAATAAAAATTATCTCACTGAAGAGGGCATACCCATACTCAGGATGAAATAAAATCATGGCTACCAATCAAATACACTGTAGATCCATGTCATATAACTATATAAAGTGTAGCCGTGAGCAACACACAGCGGAGCTACATTTCGAAATCAAAAAGATATACATGTATAGTATCCATCTTCTAGAAGTTGATAAGGCCTAATGGTTGGAGATGAGGTCTTCGGAACTCGAGCAACAACTTCAAAATCTTCAAAACTCGAGTAGGAGTGTAATATGAGTGTACGACTTCACTACACAGAGGTCTTCGACAGCTCGTCGGGTATGGACTAGAGGATCTTGATGATCAGACTGAAGGATTCATTGATTTCAAACAAAGACTTGATTGGAATTTCGGGATGGTCAGGCATGAGGGCAAGAGACAAACTGTAGAGGGGCCAAATCATGCTTGTTAAAACTTCCCTTGGGCAATAGCACAACAAATGGTGAGACTCAGGCAACATGGAATTTGACATAAGTTCACGATGCAGGAGGCAACGCAAACTCTCCATATGTTTGGAAGAATAACCAAACGGAGGAGGACACAACTCTATGTAGCGAGAACAGCTTCCTAAGGTCATATTAAATCCCAGAGCTTGACAAAGAAATGGAAGGGTGTGCTTTGTTCAAGGGCGACTCATTGTGCTACCAAATAAAAAGAAAATACTTTTCCCTTCCTCTTTTTGGGGTATATTTGATTTTTTTGTCTTTTTCAATAATTTTGGAAAAAGAATAAAAGAATGTTGCATTACAAAGGAGGAATCGAGTGTTGCAAACATACTAGTTCCAAGCGCACGGAACACAGGGATGCTTAGGGCAAAGGGACATATGCAAGAAAAGGACAATCGGGAAAAATCCTCCAGGGGCCAAAGGTGTCAAGACGCAAAGGCAAAGTGCTGCAGGGCTTGCGTATAAGGCATGCTTCGGATGGTTCAGTTGATAGAAACATGGAGCCGGCATTAGGCCAAATACGCGGGTATGCAAATGCAATTAATAAGACACACAATGGTAACATCCTTCGATGTAAGTTTAACGAGCCCAGAGAAGGTAATCTCGGTGATTTTTCATATTTAGAGAGTCTGAAAAAACGTAAAAGGAGACTCCGATGGGGTACCTTTTCTGAAGGTAGTCTAGTCGGTTCGAAAAAGGGGTAAACTAGCACCGACAAGACATCTATTCAAAACCATTTTAACGAGTGTGATAAAGACAAGATCACTCGGCAATTTTTTCATTTTTAAGGAGTTTGAAAAAATCTTAACTGTGGACTCCGTTAGGAATGTTCTTCTAGACCATTTTAACGAGTGTGAAATAATAAGGTCACTCGACGATCTTTTCAATTTTAGGGAGTCTAAAAAGAGCTTAACTATGGAATCTGTCGGGGTTCCTTTTTCATAAATTTAGTCCCTCAAGCCCGAAAAAGGGTTAAAATTATACCTGAGAATACTCTTCTAGAGATCCAAAGCCTCTAGAGTATACCTTTGTTTGTATAGTTGACCGTCTAAACCGAAAAAGGGGTAAACTACCGTCAGGTAGACGTGACTTCAAATTTCATTTTAATGAGCATGAAAGGCCACAAGATCGCTCAAAAATCTTTTCATGTTTAGAGGGTCTGAAAAGGGCTTAAAAGAAGACCCATGGGGGCTACAACTCATGTATGGAACTGGTTCAGGTAGAGCCTGTTGCTAGGCTCAGACCAAGAGTCTCTTTGATAGTCAACTTGAGAAGTCTCCCAAAAGGGAAGAAAACACAAACCACGGTGTAAGTCCTCCCGCGGTATAGAAACCGTAGTCATGGCTTCAAGGATAGCCTCATCTGAAGGCAATTCAAAATCTAAGAAATCATGCAAACGAGGGTCGACAGTTCCAAAGGGTGAAGTAAAGTAACCATACTCCATATGATGATGGAGGTTTTGGCTAGGACTAACAGAGTCTATCAACGAAGAATCATGATCACGAGGGCTTGAGGATATACTAACAACAAGATCAGACTCAGAAGGATACTCAAGCCCACTTGGACCAAGAGGGGGAAGCAAGGGCTCCCATTCCCCCATTGGGTAAACCAAAGGATCAATTGTTGAGACCAAGTCTCGGGAAGGCAAACATGATTTCACAGGTTCTTGCTCAGAAGCAATTGAACATCGAGGATAAGATGCCACATAATTAACCCGTGGCGGGGTAGAGTCTACACGAACGCTAGGAACATATAAAGGGGTAGTCTGAAATAATGTTGAATTAGGA
>JZKD02S0344092.1:298688-309793 GCA_000966675.3 Picea glauca
GGGACCACAATCTTTGTACCTCTGGAATGCCAGGGCACAAATGAGTAAGGTGATCTCCCTTGCAAAGATTACAAGGGAACTTAGGCTTACGTCCTATCCATCTAGGTTTCTCAATAGAATTAATGCCCCCAGCATGACTAGCATTGGTTGGTTTCAGATCTCCAACATGACTTGCAGAGGTTAATGATGGGTCGATAACATGACTTGCAGAGGATACAGACCTATTACCAGTATGACTAGCAGTGACTAGACTTTTTCCCCCAGCATGACTTGCAGAGGGTAGGTGTGTGCCCCCAGCATAACTTGCAGAGGCTGGGTGTTGGTCTTCAATGTGACTTGCAGAGGTTGTCGACCTATCTCCAACATGACTCACAGAGGTTGGTGATTTCTTCTTCCTATTCTTCCTCTTTCTATTTCGTTTAGACTTTTGGTTACTAGTAAATGTACTTTCACCAGAGGAGGGAGAAGGAGGAGGAGAAGACCTTGTTGATGAAGAAACGTCAACAGGGTGCCCATGACATAAAGTGCTTAACTGAGAAGCATCAAGATTATTTGGGACATTCAACCCGGGAATGTACAAAGTGGCCATCAAAGGGACACCAACGTTTCCGAAAAAAGGAAAAGCACAAGAATCCTCTTGCGAAGGGGTTCCTTGGTTGGTATCATCGGGAACTTTAGACATGAATATCTTATGCATAGGTTCTCCCTTTGTGGGATCGTTCAAGTCCGTAAAAGTCTCACACACTGACTCAGAAGAACCAGTGTTATCAAAACAACGCCTATAAAGAGGTGGCTCCACGTTTCTAAGCAAAAGACTGAAAAGTCCTCTCAACCGGAAGAGTGGTCGATCTACCACCCTAGATCAGAGACCCAAATCCACAACTGACTAACTCACTATGGAAAACTAGGGAGCACAGAGCACACACTAAAAGTTCCTAAAGGAAAATCAAGCAAACAACTAACTAGTTGGAAGAACAGTTACACCAACCAACACTAGAGCAACTTACCGGTGCAAGCGCAACTCGAATACGAAAGCACCCTCTAGGTATACTCTGCAAAGCGTGGCTCAATGTCTACCCTAGGTACTATGGTATACCCCCGTGGTCACCTGTGTAAGTCCCTAAAATAAAGGCAACTAGGTTTCCATCTCATGAAAAATCACCAAGCGGGTACAGTCGACAGTCGGGTGGACCGCAATGAGCAGGCTATCAAGCCTGAAACCTATCAAGGGTATCGAAAGCAAGTGTTCCAGAAGACGACTGAGGACCTAGAACGGATTCAAGACCCACAAAGCTCCATGGAAAATGCGATCAACAGAATCCCAAGACAAGTCCTCTATATGCGTTCCCCACTACGCTTGGTCCAGTTTTGGAGGGGTTATGTCCTCTACCTTTCTGCACGCAACCTCGTGTTTAGCCCCTGTGTTAGAGGGGGGTCCCAGATCATTTCCACGTTACTGGACTTCTACACTCCTTAACACAGACTCGTATGTTTTTTTTATAGCCTTGAAGAGTTTCCTCTCCAACCTAAATCAAGGCTCTATCCTAATCTAGTTGATGGACCCTACAAACATAAAGTCTAGTAAATTTTAATTAGCGTTCTTTTTACTGGCTTGATTTACTCAAAAGGGTATGGTAGTGCAACTGATGGTGTTAAGACTCTTGTGAAAAATGATGAAACTTATATGAACACTGGCAAAGAATTATTATATTTCTTTCTTTTTTTTTAAATTCTTTTAAGATGAGAAGAAAACACAACACTATGCTAATTTCTTTTCTTTTTTCAAATAACAATGAAAAGAAAATGCCAGGAAAGAAAGAGATCTAAAAAATTAGGTTTTTTTTAATATTTTCTTCCAATCAAAGCAGAATAAAGTTAAAAAATCTAGGAAACACAAAAAATCTTTTAAATGAAAAAGCAAGTTATGTTGGAATACAACCTAGGCTAAAACTGCTTATGATAGAGACCAGGAAGAAACAAGAAAAACCTGGGAAGTAAGAACTTGATAGGGAAGAGGATGACTGCCTCCTCAAAATTTTCTAGACAGACACGCGACTGTCACTTCAACAGCCAACGTGTGCACACGAGCTGTGTAAGGTTAGTGATCGTGTACACACGTGCAGACCTTATGTAGGCCACGTGTACCTATGCAACTCTTCAAAAATGAAAAGACAAGCAATGAAGCACTGGCAGAGACTACTGGTATTGAGAACCAGAATATCTTGAAGACTCGGAAACTTACTTTGTCAGGAAAGAAAAACAGTTCAAAGAAAATGCCATAGAACAAAACCAATCTGAGGTGGTACCTAAGCTACAAACTGCAAAAACAGAGACCATAATGAGTTTCAAAAAAACCCCGAGAAGGATCACGTCTGACAGGGAAGAGGATGATTGCCTCTTTAATATAAAAAAAATATGAACTTAACCACACTACTGCCACTTCATCAGCTAGCGTGTCCACGCGGGCTGTGTGAAGGTTGGGTGTGTGTACACGCATCTAGGCCTTATACAGGCCATGTGTACCTCTATGACTTCTCGAAATGGGAATGCAGCCAAGCAAAGAAAGCAGGGAATACTGGTATGGAAGACCAGAAACCCTACTAGCTTAGACTTTTGCAGAAACTCAGAAAAAAGGTAATGAAACCAATTTAAAACTACCAAAAAGTATCCCCAGAAAACCTGAGAGAAATCCCCACTATGGTCGCCAATTATGTTGTGAGTGGGAAATCCTTCTACTAACTAGCACTTAGGGTTTTATCATGCATGCAGAAAATACCTAATGATTCCTACTTTTTATCATCATCCCGGACCTAATCCCCATTATTCTTAAGCAAATGCGTGGTTAAGAAGATCAAGTGAACATACCTTATTTATGGTGTTTGATATTGATCCCTCTTCACGCTTGGTCGCTCTTTGACTTCAACTCTCCTCCCAAGGCTGACATGCATTCACAAAAGACAAACAAAGAACTCCACATGCATTTTATCTACATATTAATGGATTAGAGATTTAATCAACATGTATGCAGTAAACAATGAAAACCTCATATGGTGGGATGGGAAAAGTACTTTTTTATTATTAACTTCACTAAAGCAACTTACAATGATGAAGCTGAAAACTGGTCCATGAACCTGGTCCTGGGATCCTCTTCAACTATCCTCCAACTGCTTTGCTCTATACTTCTCTTTGCACAAGGATGGCTAAAGGTTGGGACAAGGGGAATGCTCAATTGGGTATAGTCTCTTTACTATGATTTTCCTTCTTTCAAATGGGACCCTTACTCCTTCTTTTATAGGATAGAAGGAGATAGGTGTTTGGTCGAATGACCACCCATGCATGGCCGAAAGGTTTAGTTAACTTTCCCAAAGTTGTGTATTCCATCAACAACTTTCCTTTTTTCGTGCTTCTATAGGTCCACACGGGCTGTAGTGGGTCAACTAGTGTGGACACTGTAGATACACGCAGGTTGTAGTGGAGCAGGGTGTGTGGGCCTTTAAAAAAGGTATTTTTAAGAAGACTTGTTCAGTAGTGTTTTGGCAAAGAAGGAATCTAAGATGGCCTAATGCCAGGTAAGCATGTCTGGTGTAAATTAGGGTTATAACACACACTGAAACAGAAAATGGTTATTGCACCAATTCTGGTTTTCCTAGATTGGAGTAAGGAATTTCACATGCATGTCGATGCATCTTCTATCACATTAGGAGTAGTGTTAGCACAACCAGGAGTTGGAGACATTGACCAGTCGTTAGCCTTTGCTAGCAGGAAGCTATCAACAGCTAAGATTAATTACACCACCATAGAGCGAGAAGGATTAGCCATGGTGTATGCATTGTAGAAGTTTCACCACTAATTGTTGGGAGGACACTCTAAAATGTTTACGGATCACTTCGCGCTGAAATACCTAGTCAACAAGCTAGTGTTGGGGGGGGGGGGGGATAATATGCAGATGCCTTTTGTTTTTCCAGGAATATGATTTCAAGTTGGGGGTAAAGCCGGGAAGAATGAACAAAGGTCCTGACCACTGGTCGAGGGTGGAACATGGAGAAGAGCCGACTAGTTTGGAGGATACACTGCCAGATGCACAGTTGATGGCCATCAGGAAGGTTGATAATCACTTCACAAAGATAGTGCAGTTCCTGTCAACAGGAATGGCACCTAGTGAATATACAATCACTCAGAATAAATAGTTGGTAGTGCGCGCTGCATATTTTTCACTTATAGCTAGACAGCTATACAAGATAGGACCTTATGAGATATTGAGGAGGTGTGTTATGGAAGAAGAGATACCATTGATCTTTGCAGAAGCACATTAAGGCATCGCAGGAAGACACTACACAGGGAAAGAAACAACACAGAAGATTCTTAGGGCTAGCCTTTGGTGGCCTACTCTACACAAAGATGCTAAGGAATACTATAAGGCCAGTGATGTATGCCAAAGAGTTGGGAAGTCATCCAGAAGAGATGAGATTCCTTTAGCACTGCAGCTGACCCTATAAGCATTTGAGAAATGGGCCATCGACTTCATGGAACCTATCAACCCACCAAGAAAGCGCACAGGAGATAGATACATAATCGCTGCGACATAGTATTTGACCAGATGGGCAGAAGCAAGAGAAGTTAAGGACTGTAGTGAAACTACAGTTGCGCACTTCATCTTTGATGATATCATAACCAGGTTTGGATGCCCAAAGATCCTTATGAGTGATCAAGGTGCACATTTTATTAACAATACTATTGAAGCCTTGACTCAAGAATTTGAAGTTCACCATCAGAAGAGAACGCCCTATCATCCACAAGCAAATGGGACAGTTGAAGCATTCAATAAGATCTTGGAGACAATGTTGACGAAGATATGCAGCGTGAATAGGGATGACTGGGATTTGAGAGTACCAGCAGTATTATGGGCCTATAGAACCACTTGCAATAAACTGACCATGCATACCCCCTTTAAATTGGTCTATGGTCTAGAAGCAGTTGTACCCATGGAATATTTGGTTCCTAGCCTGAGAATTGCAGCCTTTACAGATATGGATGACATTGGCGCTATGCAAGAGAGGCTTGCGCAATTGGTCGAACTAGAAGAAGACAAAATTATTGCAGGATTTCACCAGCAGGTTCAGAAAGAAAGAGAAAAGTCCTACCATGACAGACACATCAAGAAGAAATATTTCAAGCAAGGAGATCTGGTATTGGTATATGACAGTAAGTTCATGAGGCATCCAGGGAAGTTCAGGACACATTGGCTTGGGCCATATGATATTGCCTATGTTACAGAAGGAGGAGTTGTGCAGTTGAAGACTTTGACTAGAGAGTGGAAGGAAGGTTTGGTGAATGGAAGTCGGTTGAAATTGTATTATGACAACCAGATGCCTCAAATCTCTCAGTAAAATCAAAAGGAAAAGGTTCTAGGTACCAGGTGCAGTTGAAACTGGGTACCAGACACAGAAAAGATAGTCTAAACATAGAAAGGAGGGATAGAGCAGAAAGCATAAGCTGCCCTGCGCAGTCTGAAGTTGAAATGAAACAGAAAGTTCAGACCTGAAGTGCCTCAAGACGAGTCACAGGTGAGTTTTGGGGGTCTGTTGACCCTTGGTTATGGAAGCAAGTGAAGATTAAGGGAGAAAAGGAAAAATTTGAACTGCATGGAAGACACAGTGATTGATACTGGGTCGAAGTGAGCAAAAGAGTAGAAAATACGGAGTGAAGTAAGAGAAAGCAAGTCGTTGGACGAGGAGATCGCGGATGACAGATCAACAAGGAAGAGGGATCGTGGACAACTCATAAAAGTGAAAGAAGATGTCAACAGATGCTTTGAAGCACCGCGCGTGAAGGAAGGAAAGACATGCTGGCGAAGCCCTGAAAACGTGGGTCAAGTTGACCTAGGGTTTTAGACACATAGGGTTTTGGTATCTAGGGTTTTGACACTTAGGTTTCAACCTAAGGGTATCTGAGAGCTACTGTAATGTATAAATAAAGATCTAAAGGACCTGGGATGGGTTGGTGCTAAGTTGGTTGAGGGCTCATTGTTATTGTGTGATTGAGTGAGTACTACTGTGTGAGAGAGAATTGTTGAGTGCGAGAGCCTTCTGGTATTGTAAGATCTTCAACGGGGTGCGAAGATCAACCCTGCAAGTGGGTGCGCGATGAGGGGAGAGAAAGAGAGAGAAGAAGAGAATATTTTCTAGCTAAGAATGTAGATAAGAAATGTATGCTTCCATCTTAATATATCATAAAGCACATTTATGTGGATGTAGCCCCAGGTAGAGGGTGAACCACGTATATCTTGTTTTATGTGTGATTGATTTTGTGTTCACTGTCATTTGATATGCTGCTATTGTGATATTGTGTTAGATCTGAAATGTAACTTGCGCAGTAGGCTTAATGAAGATAAAGGATAACTAGGTGGTTGTGTGTTATTGTTGTGAATCCACTCTGCATTTCCTCTAGTTGTAGACACTTGTGTCCTTCAACCCCCTATAGCTACTTCGGGTGAGACTGCATCTGCTTCGCAGGTGTTGCCGAAAGGGCCAGTAGTTAGGGCTTGTTGGTGCGATGTTAGAGATGAACCTTGAGTCTACCCCTATGCCAATAGGAGGCCCCATGCCTTTAAAAGTTGAAGTAGAATTGGATAGATATCGGTGTTAGTAACTACTAAATAAAAATGGCAGTATAAATATAAGTTATATGTAAATTTGATATATCTTGAACAAAAGGTTCATTTTCATGCCATATATCCAAGTCAAATGCATCTATTTATATGTAGCCTCTTGCAAGACTTAAAAGAGAAATACTTTGATTTTAACTTGTATCTGAACCAAAATTTAAATCAACAATGTGGTTGTTATTATTGAAAGGCATCCAATTTGATTGTGCTACAAGTATGTATCTATTGTCGTATGCTTATACAAAATGAAGACAATTGGAAAAAATTGATTCTTTACTAATGGTTTCAATTTCAATCACAAACATCATTCAACATTTAACTAACCACATGTTGGTTCTCTAAAAAAAAACTTGATTCTATTGTATACAAAACAAAACTCAATTCTATTGTATATCTATAATGATCATGCATTGCAAATTATTGTAGTGGGGCCCATAGATAATTTCAACACTCCACGTAATATATCAATTCAAAATTTTACTAGCCACGTGTTGGTTCTCTAAAACAAAACTCAATTCTATTTATATCTATAATGATATTGTTGTAATGTGACCCATAAACACATTTAACACTCAAGGTAATATATCAATGTAGTTGACTAATATTTATCTCTACTATGCATGCATGTGTATAACGCATGCATGCGAACAATGAGAAAAATTCAAAATTGTATCTAATTACTTTATTATAGACTTACTATCAAGCATGTATTATGGAGCTACATATCCCAGTGTCCCTCTTAGATCTGTTGGATTATTGAGAGGGGGGATGAATCATTAATAGAGCAATCTAATCCTTTTTAACCATATAATGCAAGTGTTATATCAATGTATCATTATCATCCAATATTTGCAGACTAAATAAACAATGAACAAATGAACAACCATACACATACATAGTACACCAGTGTTTTTACGTGGAAAACCAAAGTGGGATAAAACCACGGAATGCTTTTTATTATATGTCTTGAATAATTACATTCATTGGACGCACCAACTTCCTTTGTTTTCCAACTACAACTGGAAGGAGGCTCCAACCCCCTAGTTTCTCAGGCTACAACCTGAGGGAAGCTCCAACTCCCCAATTCTCTGGCTATAACCAAAAAGAGGCTACAACCCCCTATGTTCTCCGAATACAATCGGAAGGTGGCGACAACCACCTGTCCTTGCCCCGTCCAACCGCCCTGACGTATAAGTAGAATGATGGAACCATTGTCACACTATCACTATGATATATATTGTTGTAAACCTATACCAATAAACCTGTACCAATAACTTGAACCATGTATCAACCATGCATCAACATGTACCTCAACCTGTACCATAAACAAGTGCATCAACCATGCACCAACCTATACCAAACAACATGTAATCAACTTGTACCATAAACAAGTGCATTAACCATGCACCAACCTGTACCAAACAAATTGTAATCAACTTGTACCATAACAAGTGCATCAACCATGGACCAACCTGTACCTCAACTTGCAAACCTTCCTTAACTTTAACAACAAGAGACTAGAATTTTCATCAAACTTTACTTTAGTCTCACATGACTAGTTTTGGATTAGTCAACAACCCTAACTTGGAATAATCATAACTATGTACCTGTAATGAATGAAGATCTGAAAATAGTACACAATTTTCTTCAGTGTGTTTTATGAAATTCCTCCAGGTGTCACTACTTGGAACCTCTCAGAAAAGCAGTTATAGCAAAAATGACATACCTTGTTGAATTTTGTCTTATTCTAGAGAGCAAACTTGTAGAGTGTGCCCTGCACAGAATATTTGGTGTATGGATCTGAAAATTTTACACAGAATACTAAAGACTGTACTCTAACCAACACATTTGGTCTCATGGAATTTGGATCTGTTATGAAGAAGTTCTAACGTTTTTACCCGAAACACTTGTTTTAGACTAGTTTCAGGACTAGCCACAAACCCTATTTTCCACTGAGTGTAACTCCAAAAATACAACGACCCACAAGCTTAAATTCATACCATAGATACTTGGATATGTTTTCTCAATGGACTCCCAATTTTACGGTCTGAATCATTCCAAAAAAAAAATTATTGCGAAAATGGTGAGATGACCTGTAAATAACATATCTTAGAAAGCATCATCAAAAGAATTTATCCTCCCTTGAATTTCGGCCTTCCTTACTTCACCTTCCCTGTGAAATTTGGCTTAGATATACTTTGGTTACCCCAGTCACCTATAGATATCCAATATGCTCAAGTGTGTTTAAAATGAGAGAGTCTTGCCTCTTATTTATACACTCCAAGTAGCTTCCTTAGAAGCATCTTCTCGGCAACTTTGTCCACATAGTCACCTATGTCCAACTTTGCCCAAATTGTCACTTGTCCATGTATCCAATAGCCACTTGACCACTTAATCCATTTTCCTCATTTTAGGGTTAACCTTCTTATAACCACTTTCAATAATTAGAAAGTTCTCCATTTACTTTATTATTTATATTATCCTCCTTGACATTGTCACTTCACTTTATTATTTAAATAATCCTCTTTGATTTTGTCACTTCACTTTATTATTTAAATAATCCTCTTTGACTTTGTCACTTCACTTTATTCTTTAAATAATCCTCTTTGACTTTGTCACTTCACTTTATTATTTAAATAATTTCTTCTTTGCAAGCACTTTGACTTCTTTGACCTTTTGGGGTTTCAAGCCAATCATATAAGGGTCCTTCAACTTCGTAAGGCCATAACTCTCAAACCGTGAGGAGTTATGTGATGTTCCACATACCACTGGAAATGGCATGACATGTACTATCCATCTATAATAGCCTTACCTTCAAATATATCAAAACTCATACCATTACACATCAAACAAACTTGGGTCCATTACCCAAACTTTTTTGCTACCGGACTTTTCTTCAAGGGTTGACATCAATGAAAACCAACCCAATTAATCAACAATATCAATATTTTTATTTCCAGCGCATCCTGCACTCATTACTGCAAGACCAAAATTTGAAAGTTGCATCCATGGACAGTGGTTAAATAGCTATGATTACAATATATTCTACTCAAGAAATGTTTCACTTTGGACCAAGTGTTTTGTAGCACATAAACCAAGATGGAAAAATAAGTCTATATAGAAATTACTCAAAGTATAATTCATGACAAGCATAAATAAATGACTACAAACAATTGCACTTGTCATGGAATTAAAACTGAAGTCGTATATCAAAATATTTTGACAAAAAATAATTGATGCTTAAAACAGTCCATAAAGCATCACTAAGAGAACCAACAACACAACAATGCATACCCATCTCACCCAATCTCCCATTGAATATAATTCGCATGCCTTACATTTACTAAGCTTCTTGTCAATTACATTATAGAAAACTTTCTTAATTCTTTACAAGAATCTTCCCAAATTAACTGATAAATGTTACATAAGAAACATTCCATTTCCATGCAGATTTAATGGTATTGCTATTCTTAACACTATATTCAAGGTAAGTGAGAAATTGGAATATGTATTTTAACAAAAACCTCACCCTCACCTTGGCGTTGAAGCTTGCATCAAGAAGAATATTTGATGATTTGAAATCTTGATGGATCACTACAGGCTTGCAGTGCTCATGCAAATGTTCTAGACCCTGTAAAAGAATAGAAAACAAAACAAATCCATGGTAAGCTTGAGCTCCCACATTAATAGAGGACCAAGTGAATAAATGATTTCCATTGGTAAATTCTAGCAATAGGGAATCAAACTTATTGTGCTAGAATTAAATTTGTTGAATCAAGGTATATTTATGAGCAAAAACCATGTAAGTACAAATCCATGAGATGGCGTTGATAAGCACAATTTCTTAACAAAGCATAGTTGTGAAAGGATGCTTACTGATGACCTACTAATTTATCCATGATGAATGGTAGTTTCAAATTTTTTTAACAAATAAAAGGCCCATGATTCAAAAGATAGGCAATATTGAACTTGCCCAATGGTTGGAGAAGCCTATCATGTAATTGGTCTTCCAAAGAGCCATTTTGCATCAGAGCATATATTAAGAACTATGTATTTTCATGAGTATATAACCCAAGAAAACAAACAAGGTTTGGATGTCATATTTTTCTCATCAGCTCCACTTCATTTTGCAACCAATGATCATACTAAGAGATGAAATCAACACAGATTCTTCTAAAATTATAGGGAGAATAAAAAATCACAATGAAAAATGTTAAATGCAGTGCAACACCAAATCCATAAGAGAAAATGATACTCAAAAGAGCATCTTTAGGACATCCTCCGCAAAAATTCCTTCATTCATATCTTCTAAAGTTCAAAGAAGCAATTGTTGATTAAGGTTGGTTGTCATTGATGTCAACCCTTGAAGAAAGACCCATAGCACAAAGGTTTGGGTAATGGACCCAATAGTGTTTGATGTAAATACGACTCATTATTGTTT
>JZKD02S0344115.1:0-14580 GCA_000966675.3 Picea glauca
GTGCTCTCGTGAGGTCAAGACCAAGACAACACAAACCAACCAAAGTGAAGATAGCAAAATATATTCAATTGTCAACTTATGTGTATGATCAAGGAATTACACAATAAAGTAAGAACGACTTTATGGGAAGGGACATGTCGTTGTATCATATTAATCAAAAGTAGAAGATACAACATGAGCATCTTGATGTCACAAGATTCTTTTCGGTGACTCTTGGTTCCAACACACACACTTGCTCGATCCTTGCATTAAGAAGATCCAATTCCTCTTGATAGACTTGCTAGAGTCTCCAAGCTCCTGTTCAAGCTAGGTTCTTCACACAATTCCTTCACCAATTCTCCAATTAATATTGCTTAACATTTTCCATGAAAATCCCATCAATATATAGGAGAGGATGAGATGGTTACTTGGATGAGAATGATCCCACCAAATCAGGGAAACCAGTAACATGATAACCATTCGAATACCAACCCATTCTCTAGAAGATTCCCTTCTAGAACCATCGAGACTTCATCTTTTTCCAAGCTTGAGAACAAATTCACACCCTAGATATATAGCATAGTGTGAGAAGTTTGCACCCTAGCTGAAGGCAGCTTGTGAGAATGGGTCATTCTCGCACCCTAGGTATAAGCAACCTGCAAACTCTCTTCAAAAATATGTTTTCTGGGAAGAGATGAGTGTCACTTTTCTCAGGAGAAAGTTCTTGCTGGGAGCCTGAGTACAACTTCATCAATGCACCATCAAGATGAACAAAATCATGGGTAACAGAATGCCCCCCAAAGTATGAGGTAGAAATTAGTGACAGCCGAAATACTTTGTAAACTGCGTGTGTGTGTCGGAAACCAGGAGCGCACCTAATCAGAAACCTGCGAACAACCAAGCATCTGCAAAATATCATACTAGTTATGAGGTAGGCATTCCCATACTCAGATCACAGACGGATGACATTATAAGCATAGGTCATGGCCACCAATCATACACTGTGGATCCATGCCATCAAAATATCGCATAGCCACTAGGAATACACTATGGTATCTATGCAAGAAAATTCAAATTGAGACAACATAGCCACGAGACATACAAAGTGGATCTATGTGCTGCAAATTATACATATTCCATCGTAACCTAGACAAAAGAGATGAGATCTAGGGTCTTCAATCCCGTCGCTCGAAAGTACGAACCTAATCAAGTGATTACATGTGTTGAAGTCGAACATGGTAGAAACCACTTGATTATCGGTCATTGATGAAACCATTAACAAGTGCGAGGGAAATCACCATTAATGTCAATGACTCCCAAGGTACNTGATAACCATTCGAATACCAACCCATTCTCTAGAAGATTCCCTTCTAGAACCATCGAGACTTCATCTTTTTCCAAGCTTGAGAACAAGTTCGCACCCTAGATATATAGCATAGTGTGAGAAGTTTTCACCCTAGCTGAAGGCAACCTATGAGAATGGGTCATTCTCGCACCCTAGGTATAAGCAACCTGCAAACTCTCTTCAAAAATATGTTTTCTGGGAAGAGATGAGTGTCACTTTTCTCAGGAGAAAGTTCTTGTTGGGAGCCTGAGTACACCTTCATCAATGCACCATCAAGATGACCAAAATCATGGGTAACAGAATGCCCCCCAAAGTATGAGGTCAGAATTAGTGACAGCCGAAATACTTTGTAAACTGCGTGTGTGTGTCGAAAACCAGGAGCGCACCTAATCAGAAACCTGCGAACAACCAAGCATCTGCAAAATATCATACTAGTTATGAGGTAGGCATTCCCATACTCAGATCACAGACGGATGACATTATAAGCATAGGTCATGGCCACCAATCATACACTGTGGATCCATGCCGTCAAAATATCGCATAGCCACTAGGAATACACTGTGGGATCTATGCAAGAAAAATCAAATTGAGACAACATAGCCACGAGACATACAAAGTGGATCTATGTGCTGCAAATTATACATATTCCATCGTAACCTAGACAAAAGAGATGAGATCTAGGGTATTCAATCTCGTCGCTTGAAAGTACGAACCTAATCATGTGATTACATGTGTTGAAGTCGAACATGGTAGAAACCACTTGATTATCGGTCATTGATGAAACCATTAACAAGTGCGAGGGAAATCACCATTAATGTCAATGACTCCCAAGGNAATATCACTTTTGAGTCTTGATTTTGAGGTGGTTCTGCTAGACAATATTTATTATGTTCTATCTCCCAAGTTTCAGCCCTTCTGGGTATGAAACTTTCTTTTAGGTAGTTCTCTGATATTTCTTCTCTGCAATGCCACAGTTCTGATCAAAATTGGATGTGCCAAGTGGAATTTACAGTAACTTTCTCACAACTTGCCGATTTTTGTCCTTTCCAGAAGATCTCACTTGTATAGAATGCCTCGCACAAAATAATTGATATAAAATTATGAAACTCGCACCCACAATAATACAAACTATCCACGATCCAATGCAACCAGTCCCACTCAATTTGGATACTCTAGCAAGAAGTTATTCTTGTTTTACCTGAAACACCTTCTTGAGACTAGTCAATAGAACTAGTCAAATACCCTATCTTACACAAGGTGTATCTACAAATTTAAGATGACCCAAAATCTGAAATTTTTACTACAGATACCTGACTAATTTATGTAAATGGCCTCCATAGTTCAGGGTCTTAAATGTTACATAAAAAATTTTATAGAAAAAATTCTGTAATGACTCATTTCAGGATGATTCCAGAACCCTATCTTGTACAGGCTGTATCTCCGAAATTATAAGGCCTCAAGAGATTAATTTTGAACCCAACGTACCTTGATCTATTTAATAAATACCCTTCAAGTGGTTCCTTCTGAAATGTTTTAGAAAAAAATTTATAGTGAAAATGCCACGGTGTCTCAAATGTAGCAGTGAAACCACAAGACCTTGAGCTCTGATACCATATGTTAAGAGCCAAACATCAATATAGCATGGAAAAACCTCAGGAAAAGTACTCAACACCTTGAAACATAGATAATTTCAGATAATAAGCCTCTTCAAGGGGGAAACCTCCTTTTACCCCACTTAAATGTTCAAGTACAAGATGATTCAAAATNAAAGCTTGAGCAGCGGTTGGAGTCCAAGTGAAAGAGTTCTTTTTTACGAAAGCAATGAGAGGTGTTGCAATCTTTCCATAATTCTTAACAAACTTGCGATAATACCCTGTTAAGCATAGAAATCCACGCAATCTCTTAAGAGTCTTTGGGTGAGGCCAGTCTTGCATAGCTTCAATCTTTTTAGGATCCACCCTGACGCCATCTTTTCCAACCAAATGACTCAAGTATTCTACTTCTGAGGCGCCAAAAGCACATTTAGACTGTTTCAGGAAAAGTTGGTGCTGAGAGAGTAGATGGAGAACTCGATCCACATGAGCAAGATGGTCTATCCAGGTTTTTCTATAGATGAGGATATCATCAAAGAAAACTAAGACAAAATGGCGAAGAAAAGGACGGAAGACATGATTCATGAGGCTTTGGAAGGTGGAGGGGGCATTACACAAGCCAAAGGGCATGACCAAAAAATCATAGTGGCCCTCATGAGTTCTAAAGGCAGTCTTGAGAATATCTGCCTCTTTCATATGTATCTGGTGGTAGCTCGAACGAAGATTCAGTTTAGTGAAGAATTGGGCGCCACTCAATTCATCTAGGAGGTGATAAATGACAGGAATGGGGAATTTGTCTTTGATGGTAAATTTGTTGAGGGCACATTCACCAAGAACCTTCTTTCTTCAGGACCATGACCACAGGAGACGAATAGGGGCTCGTACTAGGACGGATAACACCTGCAATAAGGAGTTCCTGGACCATTTTCTCAATTTCATTTTTTTGGGAAAATGGGTGACGATACAGATGGATATTGGGAGGCAGGCTTCCTAGTACAAGGGGAATGGAATGATCATGAACACCACGGGAAGGAGGGAGGCCTTGGGGAGTGGAAAAGACCAATTGATGTTTAGAAAGGATGGCTTGGAGGTCTTGCGGTACGGAGGGTGTCTCTATTGCTTGTATGGCATGGAGTTGGGCGATAACACCAGAATGACCCTTTTTGAGCAGCTTTTCCATGAGATGGGAACTAATGATCTCAGGTGAACCGTCAGTGATGCCTTGGAACTTATATTGGTGGCCCTCCTGGTCGAATTGCATGGTTAAGTCTTTAAAATCCATGAGAATGGGACCCAAAGTCCTTAGCCAGTCTGCACCCAGCACACTGTCACAACCTCCCATGTCGATAGCAAACATATGGGATTTCAGGTGGTAGTCACCAATTTGGAGACACATATTTTCACAATGCCCTCCGCATTTCATGGAACCACCATTGGAAATCATGATTTGGAAATTATTGACGGCATGGATGTAGCAACGAGTTTCTTGGGCAATGCGGTGATGAATAAAATTATGGGTGTTGCCACTATCAGCCAGAATGATGACCTTCTGATGCTTGATATAACCGATTAGCTTGAGAGTTTGGGGAGCGGAGAAGCCAGTGAGAGCATTGAGGGAAATGACTGGTTCTACTTTGGGAGGGTCTGAGGGAGGGGTTATGTCAGTGGATTCAGGTGATTCAGACATAGAGGGAGNAACCTGCGGGGACAAAAAATCCAACCATGTTAAGGGTTGGTGTGGCTCAGGCCGGGTGCGATCCCCGGGTGATTTTGATGGCTTAGATGCCCCTGAGTCACGGTTTCTCAAGCCAAAGGTTAATCCCGATGCCAAGAAGGTCCGGACCAATTAACAAACAAAAAAAATATTAACAATGCCACCAACCATTTATTATTAACCTATTGTTTTTTAGCCTAAGCTTGTTTATTCATATAGGGACAAAATTGGCGGACGAGTGAAGAAATGGAGGGTGAGGGAATGAAATGTGCAGCGGGGTGATGACGGATCAGGAAAAATGGATGGAGGGAGAAACAGAATCAACTGGGCCCAGCAAGCCAGGTGTCTTCATCATGAGAGCAATACCAAATAGGTCGTTGAAGAATCAAATCACCTATGATTATAGGACCCTAACATAGGCTCCACTTGGGGATGGTAGCTCTTTCAAGAGGTGACAATAACCACAGAACTTTGAACACGCAGATTAGTGCTTTATCCGTTGGGATGATCCCAAAACTTTATTCTGCAACCTGTACATGTCCTAATCCTTCAACTGAAACCAAATCAAAATAAAGACTAAAATTTGAAATGCACGCTAAACTGGAAATTGTACTACAATTTGAAATTGATATTGAAAAAAATTGTTGAAAGGGATGATGAAAGAGCTGAGCTTATTTGCACACTGCTACCTACCCTACACTGCTAGAAATCATGTTGAATCAAATTATACAAAAATTCCAATGAAGCTAGTCAAGTAGTTGCTAAAACAAGTGGATTGCTTAACTGCTTTTCAGCACAATCAAAAGGACAACTTGACCTTTTGTCCACAGAATCAAAACTTCAAAGTGTAATGGCCACTGCTGAAAACATGATTGATCATTTATGCTGAAAAAATCTTCCATGTAGTCTTCTATGGGATCAGGAAAGACACGACCTATTTCTTGAATTTCAACAAATTTATGGTCATAATTGGGTATGGCACATATGCTTTTTATATCATTATACAATTCCTGATATGGTTGCAAAGTTTCTGCTGAAATTTGAAATGAGACTCTTGTTGAACAAGACCATGAAGTTGGATGCCTAATTAAGTCTATATCAAGTTTACAATTCAATGCCTGCTTAAAAGTGTTGCACTGTTTCTCCTGGATGTCTTTTCAAATGATCATATTCTTCTAAAATGAAAAAAAGATTTCTCTTGATATCCCATTTACCAAGGAATACTTCTACAAACTGATGAAAATTGGATATGCTTGTAGCTGACAAAATTTTGAACCATTCCTTAGCTCTATCTTGCAAAGATAGAGAAAAAAGTATGATGCAAAAATCATTTTTCTCAACCTCAAAAAGATCAAGAAAATTATCAAAACCTTGAATGTGTTTCTCAGCAGTGATGTTACCATATTATCCATCAAACCTGGGAAGATATTTGTAATAATTTTTAGGGAAATCATGGAATTTAGGAGGTAATACAAGGGGCTTATATATATCTGGAAAATTTACAGGTGTAGGAGTATGTACAAGAACTATAAGATCAGGCCTAATATTTGGAGGCTCATCAGGTTGGATATGATAAATATCAGTTTCAATAATATGGTCTTGGACGGGATCATAAAAAGAGAGGAAATAATTAAAAATAAAACCTATTATGTCTTGGATAAAATTCCAACTTGCATACCTGATCTTTTCAGATTATCTTGTCATGTTTCAGGTTCTTCCTCCAGTGGAGTCTATGAAACTGATTGGAGTTTATTGGAGTCGCCAGGTGGATGATTCAACCTTATTATGTCTGATCACTATCCACCATTAGTAATCATATCTGGGACTTGATATTCTTTTATGAGGAAGGTTCCCCAGTATGGTCGCCACTATGTTAGCACTCCGTAATTTCTCCAGGATGAGGGGAGAAATCACAGAGGTAACCAAAAACCACTTCTAGGTCAGAATCTAGCCCTTCCGGCCTTCGAGAGGGCTCTCTCACTTAGATTACTCAAAAAATAAGATATTAGGCTAGGTAATAAGCTCAACAAAGCTTATTTTTTAAAGGTCTGTTGATGAGAAAAGAGACAAATCTATTGGGCATGGAGTCATGTCAAATCAATTTTCTGTCTAATGAGATGATGGGAAAATAGAGGGTTTTTTTTACAGGGGAGAGGTAGGAAGCTTTGGTGGAGGATTCAGATCATATTTTTGCAGGAGGTGAATGTATAAAGGGTGAAATACAAACACATTAGAGCATCAAACCAAGGATGAATTCTAAAGTGATGCTTTAAGCTGAAAACATTGATAACTTGGAAAAACTGAAACAAAGCACCATTAAGATGAATTCTGGATCAAACATATGGTTTTTCCAAGAAAGAAGATACATATTAAAGGAATTTAAACACATAATATCACTTACAAATCAAAGGAGCGCAAAACCACTAAAATTATGACACAAGAATCCCTGCGAATCACCTGCTATTCCATTCATTCACTTGGAAAAAATTACAATGCACAAAAGTGTTTCCTCTCTAATCTGACCAAATATCTTCACATTTAAATTATAAAAATATATAGAAAAATTATTCTCTAGTATCAGGAGGTCGAATTCAACAACCTGGACAAAAATAGAAACAAATCCCTGAAAGTTCTGAACTGTTTGCCATGAAAAAAGGGCCGGACTGTTGAAAATAGGGGTCAACTCAGATGCTTGTATCGCCCAAAATATGATATTTGTGCAAAAAATGAAATATTTTATTGTATATGAGCCCATATTGAGTAAAATCCTCTCTTGGTTTTTCCAAATTCATCTCCATGTTTCCAAAACATCTACCACAACAACATGACAAAAACAAGAAAAATGGAAGCCTGAAAAATAGTGCTCAGAGATGGCTTCGATTCTCCCAATTCCTGATACCTTTGAAAAAATGAGAGAGGTTATTTAATTTCAGCCCGTTTCAGAGAAAAACCTCTCTCAGTGTTTCAAAATTACTTTTTTTTTTCCAGGAAACTCTCTTTGAAGACAGGTGGTCAGACTGTGTGAAAAACGGTTTTTGAAGGGGGGAGAGTGGATTCCGGACCCCCCTAGGGTGGTAAGTGGTATAGGGGGGTGTGGGGTCTGAAATCACATGGTGTTGACAAGTGTCCAGTATGGTTTCAATTTTCATACCCCCTCTTGGTTGAGTGACGTAAGGGAGAGGGGGCTCCAGAATATGGGGAAAAGGGTTTTAGACTTAGGATTAAATTTGTTTTAGTTTTTATTTAATTGTTTTTGGCTTTTTTTTTATTTGTTTTTGTTTTACGTTTTATTTTGTTTTTATTTGTTTTAATTTTAATATTCTTTTGTTTTATTATGCTTTATGTATTTTTTATTATGTTTTGTATTTTATTTTATATGTATTTTTATTTGTTTTAATTTTTAAATGGTTTTGTTTTTTTTAGTTTAATTATTTAATTAATTATTGCTTATTAGTTACAAACATAGGTGTCAATTAATTACTAATTACTATAAATTAATTAGTAATTAATTTATTATTAACAACCCTAACCTAGTTTTACTAATCTAACTACACTTAGTATTAATATTAACAATGCCACTAACCATTTATTATTAACCTATTATTTTTTAGCCTAAACTTGTTTATTCATGCAGGGTCAAAATTGGCAGAGGGGTGAAGAAATGGAGGGTGAGGGAATGAAAGGTGCAACAGGGTGATGAAGGATCGAGCGAAATGGATGGAGGGAGAATCGAAATCAATTAGGCCCAGCAAGCGAGGTGTCTTCATCATGAGAGCAATGCCAAATAGATAGTTAAGAAATCAAATCACCTATGATTATAGGACCCTAACAGATGATTCTTTAATCTCTTCTCCTTGTTGATTTGAGAACTCCATCGACTCTCATTATATTTCTCATCCACCTCATCCTCTTTTTCTCCAAGGATTGGCCCTTGTTCTAGTTCACAGATATGAAATTTTGTCTCTTCTTCCATGGATCATTGTCCATACTCAAATACATTGAGTTTCTCGTCTCTTATGATCCAAGCACTCAACCCATGCCTCAGCTTTTGTCTCATCTTCCTTGTAATTAATTGCTTGATAGACCACTTGACGATTCTTCTTCAATATCCATCCACGTCTCTAATATTCTTCAACTCCCTCTTGTAGCAACTTCATCATAACACTAAGGTATTCCTTTATCTAAGCTATCTCTTTGTCAAATTCCTCATTACTAAAATTTTTTTGGCTTCTTTCCTCTAAACCCTTCATTTGATTCTCTCTAGTCATATTCATCTTTTTCTCTCTGAGCTTCACAATGCTAAAAAATGAGCTACAAATAGCCTCTACGGTAATAGGTCCTTTTCACCCTTCTACAAAATAACTCACCAAGTTTCTCTCCTGAACCTGGACTTTCAGTATCTCTGGTTCTCTCTACTAGAACTCTTTGATATTTCTCTTCTCCTCTAGGCTTTTGCACTTCTACTCACAATCTCCTAGGAGATTAACCTACTCTTCTCTAGATTCAATGGTTGTAAGGGTTTCTTCCACAAATTTCACATTCTCTTCTACTACCACCTACAGAAACAAATCATGCTACCAAGGTTACAATAAAAAAAATAGGATCATCCTTCAGACCTTACCTGATCTGTCTCTACGACCTCTTCCAATCTCACAGTTTTACACATCTCTCTCTTGTTGAAACTGCTTTCCTTTCATTGTAATGAATTCACTAACTACATGATACTCCTGCTATAATACCAATTGATAAATGTGGCTAGGTCAAATTTAATCCCTTATCCTTTTTGTAAACATCTTCTCTTAACCGGATCGACTTCTTGTCATTTTATACTATTGTTAACTAACCATTGGAACCATCAGACAACCGACCCAACAGAAAAATTATCGGACCTTCTATGTTTTATGACTCGACCATTGGGACACCATACCATCAGACCACCAACCCACTAGGCCCTAAAAAATTAATAATGTTCCTTTAAATGTTCACTCTGGTCCATTTTAACTGACCACCAAGAACCAAGAATCCTCCTTAAAAAATCTTCCCATAATCCTAGGTCCGATCCTATTTAACCAACCACTAGACACCAGAAATATAAATCCACCGGGACACTTTACGACTGGTCTTTTCAAGGGATTTAAGGTCGTTCTGGTTACCCTTCAGTTTCGGCCATTGATCTCTTATGATGATCAACAATCATATCTTCTTCAGCTGAATGCACACTTGTGGAAACTCTACCACATCATCAGATCCATGATTCTCCACAAGATTTAGACTATGGAAAATTTCATAGTAACTTCATTCGTGATTCTTGATCTTGCTTCTCTCTAACAAGGCTATGTCATACAACATCTTTTACACATAAAATTGTTCTTTACCATATCTACACACATAGAGATTCATCATAACCTATGCACCCATATTCAGAAGGTTGTTGCCCCAAATATAATCTTGCAACCATCATTCATGATTTAATATTATAGGGTATACACACATAGAACCCTTACTATCCATTCTCATATCAAACACATTAACATAGAATATAAAGGGGATTTCACACATAACTCAAATGCATAAATACAACATTTCTATTAAAAACCTCTATACATGAATTATATAAAACTCAGAAATACCTCTCTATATTTATCCTAGCCCGATTTCACAATTTGGGTGATTTTATGGTCATGGTGACTCCTCTCATGCTTGCATGATTACATATATATACAAGGAAGATAACTTCCCTGATCATTTTAGATCCTAAATATCCTCAACTAATTACTAACAATAGCATTAAACACTGTCAACTAACCACCTATGGATAAAATCTACCCACTAAATATTGGTGTACTTACATACAAGGATCTTGTCCTCTTACAACAACTTCACCTTCTAGAGGATCGAATTACAAGGTGGTTTACTTAGTGTGCAATGCTCCTGCATCAAATTGATCTTTAATTGCTTTAATTTTAAACAGATTTCAAAGTCCCTTCTATTTTCTAAAATTATTCATTTATCATTGTGTTTTATCTTATTCATATTTTGGTAGGAAAATAGAAGGAAGGTTGCACGAGGTGTCTAAACAAGTATACAAATCATGAATATGGATGATATTGACAAATCAAGGATACAAAATGTATGAAGTTTTTTTATGTGGAATTGAAGGAATATGAATCAATCAGAGAGAAAGCTTAGAAAACAACAACTTTTGTAACTAAATGTATTTAATCTCCTTCTTTCAAGCGATTGAATAGAAGAAATGAAGCTATAAAAGGAACAATCGATCTATAGCGTAGGGGTTGGAAACTAAGGACTCAAACTTGTTGCTTTTATTAATTTGAATTTAAATTTGAAGACCCAATCTTTTGGAAAATTACTATTTTAGTAAAGTAAAGATTGTGTGATTGCACTTTTGTTAAATCTTGCAAATTCCTATACTCAGGTTTTATGTGAACTTTTTTCATAACTCCATTTATTTGTCAATTGATTGTATATCAGATAAGAGATGCATCACTATTATCAAGATTAATTTTATGATTGCTAACAATTAATGTATTTGAACTTACAGTTGAACAAGTTTTACAAACTTTTTCTAAACAGATTATCACTCATCATTCTTCTTCATATTTGATATTTATGTTAAGTTTTGATTTAGTAGTGAAAAGAAAATATATTCATGTGTAATGAATATATTATTTTTTTATTATACTATGAATGGATTAATGTCATTCTGCAACTGATTTATGAAATTGTTATTTTTCATCTTTCAAATTTCCAAATATATAAATTTTTCTTTGACTACAAGTTGTATGTGGATATAATTTTTGTGATCTTCTTTAATTCATAATAATTACCATGCTTAATAATTCTTTAGGATCATGGGAATTAATCATTCTTATCTGCATCATTTAATCTTTACGAATTTCTCTCAATTGAGATAGGATAGATACATTAAATAAGTTTTCTTTTCTACAAATTAGAGTAAAACACCACATATTACAAATCTAAAATGATTAAGTCTCCTATCAAGGAGCAACTTTCTTGAGTAGAAAACCAATCCCACATATCGGTTGGAAGTTACCATCCCAAACAAAAATAGGTCTAATTGGGACATGTAATTCAATATCTATCCCTTGTTGCAGGAAGGAATTTTTTCGCCTGTCAACAAGTCCTTATTTTTTCAGCTTTTCAAACTTCCTTGTTTTAATTACAGTCTTAACTGGTTATAATCATTTTTTGAAATTTGGTCTAGTTTCCCTTCAAGGGAAGTCCAACAAACATGGATTTTTTTGGAACTTGTTTGCTAGAAATTATCATGCCTCGAGCATTTGGAAAAACCTTCTTATCTATACATTTTGTTAATTTTTAAATAGAAAAACCCTTACAAAAAAATATAAAGAGAGCAATAAAAAAAATACCGTGTGTGATTAATATTGAGAAACATTTTAATGGTTTAACAAAGGAAGATAATTCTTACCTAAAAAATTGTAATCAAGAGTTGACTGCTCGAATCAAGGAATTAAAAAAATGAGAAACATTGCAGTCAACATGTAGCTAAAGATGTCAAAACAAAATTTAACAAGAACTTATTAGAAAAAGATGAATAAATTTCTCACATAAAAGATAATAGTAAAAAAATAATGGCACAAATCAAGAAGTCAAAAGATAAAACACAATACAATTATAAATTAGGACAAAAGAATCAACATCTCAAAAATAAGCTATCAAAAAACAATGACGAAAATTTATGCCTAAGGAACCTTAATTATAGGTTGCTTGAACAAATCAAAGGTTAAAAAAGGAAAAAAACAGAGAATTCAAAACCCATAAACAAAGGTGACAAGACAAAAGACCTCAAAAAACACTACAAGCACCATAGAAAGGGAATTATGACTTACAAGCAAAGAATCAAGTATCGATTCAACAAGTTATCACAATTAAGTGCGACCAACAATCTCAGGAGAAGCAAGATACAAATAGAAAAATTGATAATATCTTGTTAGATAAAGAGAAGAAAATTAATCGTTTGAAGAATCATTGATCCAAAATCGGATCCAGAAGCCTGATAGGGCTTAAAAAATGCTCAAAAAATGAAAGTGCTCGGAATGCGACAAAACCTGTTCCATTACGTCCGGCTCATCTTCCTGATTCCGGTGGTATATTTACTTCGTCAAACGGAGTCCGTATGGAGAAGATATTGCGTTCTGTCCGAAAAGTCAAACAGGCAAAAAAGGGGATGACTGTACAGTCCGTACAGTCCACGTGGCATGTCCGTACAGCTGACGTGGCATGTCTGTACAACTGACATGGTGGTATCAGGTTGCGACACATGGCAGCCTGGGATGACAACACGTGGCAGCACCGGGAGGCGACACGTGGCAGATCCATACAGGGGACACGTGGCATCACCAGGAGGCGACACGTGTCAGGCGGATTTGGTCGATTTGGTGTACAGTTGGACCAGTACGGAGGTGACACGTGTCACCACTAACAGGGTGACATGTGGCAGGCTGATGTTAGCGGATGATGTGGCAGGCTGGCAGGGCGTACGGCAGCCTGAGTTGAAGTGGCATACATGTGGGCGAATCAAATTTTGACACGTGTCAGGTTGTGGTTGGTTATTAAAACACCACGTGGCCCAGTCACGGGCTGACACGTGGCACCGTATTATTGGTTCCTTGGTTATGGTTTTAATATTAAAAGTTGGTGACTCCGGGGATTCGAAACCGAGACCTCTTGGTGAGCAAAGGACCAACGACGTCGAGTTAGCCACCTGGGTGGCCGGTAATGCTTGTTATCTATTTGGCAAACATTATATTTATGTTGGTATAGTGTTTCAAATGGGCGGAAAAAGGGTCGGGGCTTAGCCCCAGCCCTCGGCGGTGGATACAACACATGATCGGACCATAAAACCACGAGTGCGGAGGTGGGTTTAACCGCCGGGTCCTATGCACAAGCCAACGGACCAGGAGCTGATCCCTATACCTACGTGGGGTGTTAAACAGTTGGCCCGTGGCCATATATAGCGCCACATGACCGGGGCAGGTGCGAGGAAAAAGGGGCCAGCGCCATGGCGCATGGCCATATGGCATTCAATGTAACCAAGAAAAGGGGCGCGCACCCAGGATTTGGGGGCTGCGGCCCAGTAAAACTTTATTCAGTGGGTTTTAATAATGTTTTTGGTTTTTTTTGTTGTAACTATGCCTATATTTGGCTGATTCCTTCCATTTTTGGGGGATATTGGGCATTTTTGGAGGCCATATTCTTGGAGGAAGTTGGGGATGTGAAACCAACTCCAAGGCTATATAAACCAGGCCTATTTGAGGCCAAATACAGTCATTCAGAGAAGAGTTATGATGAAGGAAAGCCAGGCCAAAGTCAGTTTGATGCAGGGAAGCCTTTGAGGTGGAGACGTTGTCGGATCGTTTCTGGGAGCTTGGAGCATCAGTTTTGCATGTCGTTTCTTTTGCAGGGCTCTTGAGATCTGGGACAACAAGACCAGATCAGTCTTGTAGCCATTTGGCATTGCTAAGATGTAATTTTGAGCACTTGAGAAGAAATAAAGAAGCCTCCCCCACAGAGAAAAGGCCCGGAGACGTAGGCAAAAGTTGTGCCGAACTCCGTTATCAACCTGCGTTCTTATGGTTTGCTGTCTATTATTCATTTTAGATCTACATATGTGTATTTGACTGATATAATCCTCTTCTTTCCTCATGCTTTCATTAAATTCTCAAATGGTTAATTTATACATGCAAGTTTAAAACTCAACCATAATCATTTAAAAGATCCTGCGGATCAAGTGGTATCAGAGCTAGTTGGTGTTTGGATTTGAGTTGCATGATAACCAGGGAAAAGTTACAGCATGGTGAAGGCGAGCTTGTTGCAGAGAATCCATTAATTGGATTGAGAAAGAGAGCTTCTTTTAAAGAGAAGATGGCATCGGACGAAGGGATTCC
>JZKD02S0344181.1:0-15522 GCA_000966675.3 Picea glauca
TACTTCCTTAAATTTTTTTCCCCATCCATATAGACGAGTACCTCTTTTTATTTTTACGATGTTGAGGAGGATAACACATGCTCGATATAACTTACCTTTGATAAGTCCCTCTTTGATTTTTTAACATGTTAATGTTTAAGACATTATTATAGTTCTTTGCATTTCAGTAGATAACAATAGCATAATACAAGATCACTGAGAAATACACAACATTTATCCAGGGAAACCCTCTAGGGGAAGAAAACCCAACAAAACTTCCTTATTATAGATAGCCAATACAATGCCAAGAGATAACTCAAGCTAATATAAAATATCCTCTCCAAAATATGCTCCGCTCTCTCTCTTTCTTCTCCAACTGCAATTCCAAAACTTGTCTCTCAAATGAGCAAGTGAGTGTGTGTCTAAGTGAGGTGATAGCCTCCTTATTTATACAAATCTTGCACATGTGGAAGTGTCTCTTCACTAGCAGGGCCGACTTCTTCTTCTGGGTGGTTATAACCACCTTTAATATATTCTGGGGCCTCTTTAATATATTATGGGGCTGAATTCTTATTATTCCTATCACAATTATGTTTTGACCAATCCGCAAAAGGGGATTTGATCTTTTACAATAGCTGACATGATAAATCCACAATAGGGGATTGATCTAATGAATAATACCACAATAATAATTAGAATACACTTTGTAGTTACATTAGTTCAACACTCCCCCTTAATAAGAAGGGTATTCTACAACAACATCAGATGAGAGAGAGGACAACATCATCAATAGCATCAGGTGAGTGAGAGGATGATAGATCAATATCATCTTGGAACACTGACTGGCATATCTATAAATCATCGGAATTTTTTCTCATTGACAACATCGTCATTCAAAGTGGAATGAAATCATCATCTGCATCAATATGGATTAGTGTAAAACTAATACATAATCATCACAACACAAGGTTGGTCACATCATCACAGCACGAGGTTGGTTCATCATCATAGAATAAGGTTGGCACACTACACAACAATTAAGCTGGAACCACAATACTAGACTGACTTTACGTCACATCCATTAAGCTGGAAGCATAGTACTAGGCTGGATTTATGTCACAACAATTAAGATGGAAGCACAATACTCGGCTTGCTTTTTGTCAAAACCATTAAGCTAGAAGCACGGTACTATATGTCCTACTTTACGTCACAACCATAAGGTCGGAAGTAGGGAATATCGCATCACAAAAACTACTCCCCTTTTCGAGGAAGGTCCTTTCGGACTATGCCAAGATTATCTTGGAAGAACTCAAACTTTACATGAGATAGGGGCTTGGTCAACACATCANAGCTAATATAAAATATCCTCTCCAAAATATGCTCCGCTCTCTCTCTTTCTTCTCCAACTGCAATTCCAAAACTTGTCTCTCAAATGAGCAAGTGAGTGTGTGTCTAAGTGAGGTGCTAGCCTCCTTATTTATACAAATCTTGCACGTGTGAAAGTGTCTCTTCACTAGCAGGGCCGACTTCTTCTTCTGGGTGGTTATAACCACCTTTAATATATTCTGGGGCCTCTTTAATATATTATGGGGATGAATTCTTATTATTCCTATCACAATTATGTTTTGACCAATCCGCAAAAGGGGATTTGATCTTTTACAATAGCTGACATGATCAATCCACAATAGGGGATTGATCTAATGAATAATACCACAATAATAATTAGAATACACTTTGTAGTTACATTATTTCAACACTCCCCCTTAATAAGAAGGGTATTCTACAACAACATCAGATGAGAGAGAGGACAACATCATCAATAGCATCAGGTGAGTGAGAGGATGATAGATCAATATCATCTTGGAACACTGACTGGCATATCTATAAATCATCGGAATTTTTTCTCATTGACAACATCGTCATTCAAAGTGGAATGAAATCATCATCTGCATCAATATGGATTAGTGTAAAACTAATACATAATCATCACAACACAAGGTTGCTCACATCATCACAGCACGAGGTTGGTTCATCATCATAGCATAAGGTTGGCACACTACACAACAATTAAGCTGGAACCACAATACTAGACTGACTTTACGTCACATCCATTAAGCTGGAAGCACAGTACTAGGTTGGATTTATGTCACAATAATTAATATGGAAGCACAATACTCGGCTTGCTTTTTGTCAAAACCATTAAGCTAGAAGCACGGTACTATATGTTCTACTTTACGTTGCAACCATAAAGTCGAAAGTAGGGAATATCGCATCACAGAAACTACTCCCCTTTTCGAGGAAGGTCCTTTCGGACTATGCCAAGATTATCTTGGGAAGAACTCAAACTTTACATGAGATAGGGGCTTGGTCAACACATCAGCAACCTATTCATCCATGCTAATGTACTGGAGCTTTATGGATCCTCTCTGCACCATGTCATGGATGTAATGATATCGGATATATATGTGCTTCAACTTATCATGAAATACAGGATTCTATGTCATCTTTATCCATCTTTGGTTTTCACATAGGATTGAGGTTGCTTCCATCTCTAGTTCAAATAGACCGGTTAGTAACTTTCAAAGCCATATAGATTTGCAGCTAGCAGAACACGCAACAATGTATTCTGCTTCCACTGTGTTGATAGTAATGCTAGATTTCTTTCTACTTTTCCACGAGGTCATAGCTGATCCCAAACTGCAACAACATCCGGAAGTTCTTTTTCTATCAATAACGCTTCCTTCCCAATCTGAATCAGTGTATCCACTCAATGTGAAATCATGATCTCCATCATAACTGAGACCACAATCTAATGTACCCTTAAGTTACCTCATCACATGTTTTGCAACCACTAGGTGAACATGTCTGGGTTGTACCAGAAACTGACTCAAGGTGTTCATGGAAAAACAAATGTCTTGTCTGGTGTTCGTCAGGTATATAACGATCCAATAATCTGTCTGTATAGTGTGGCATCAATCAACTCTGATGAAGTGTCGACCAATAGATTTAGCTTCACTTCCATGGGTGTATTCATGGACTTGCACTCCATCATGTCGAATATCTTCAGGATTTTGACTATATACTTCCCTTGGTTAAGGAAGATCCTCCCAGGACTCTGCCATACCTCAATACCTAAGAAATAATTCATTAGGCCAAGGTCCTTTGTTTCAAATTCTGAGGCAAGTCTCTTCTTACATTCAATGATCAGATTTTCTTCTCCAATTAAGAATAAGTCATCCACATATAGCAGTAATATTACTGGATCATCAGTCATGACCTTGAAGTAGAGGTTAGAGTCTACTTTACTCTTGGTAAAGCCTAATCTCATCAAGAAGTTGTCTATATGGCCATACCAAGCTCTAGGAGCTTTCTTCAATCCGTATAAGGATTTATTCAATTTACAGACATAAGAATTCATGTCTTCAACCTCAAATCCTTGAGATTTCTCTATATATAGTTCCTCTTTGATGACACCATTTAGAAAGGTTGTCTGCACATCCATCTGGTGTAACTTCCACTTCATCTTAGCTTCAAGGGATATGATGGTTCTGATCGAAGTGTATCTGGCTATAGGAGCGAATGTCTCTTCATATTCAATGCCTTCTTTCTGAGAAAAGCCCCGAGTGACGAATCTTGCTTTATATTTTTCAATACTTCCATCAACAACATGTTTTATTTTGAAGAGCCATTTGGAGGATACCACATCTTTACTTTTCAGTTTGAGAACTATTTCCCATACATCATTCTTGATTATGGATTGGTATTCCTTTGTCATGGCATCTGCCCATTCTTTCATCTAAAAGGCTTCTTCAAATCTTGTAGGCTCCTTCTCTAGGAGGTCAGACATCAAAGCCGTATAACTGGAAAATTGATTTGGTTTTTTCACCTATCTCGTGGTTCCTTATTGAAAACCATACTTCTCCCCATATTGAATAATATCTATGGCCCAAGATGGCTTTCTTTTATGGAGGATTTTCATCTGAGGTGGTTCTTGAAATTCCACTATATCATGATCTTCTGGAATTTCCTCATTAGGGGAAATTACATCTTCCCTCACTGGTTTTGTTGCTCTGGGAACCTCCCTCTCTGTAGTTCTGGGGATTACGGGTTCCTCTTCATATACTTCTTCAATATGGCATTTTCTTTATTTCTTGAGTGCTGCATCTTCATCAAAGGTCACATCCCTGTTGATCTCAATGTTGCAGTGACTGGGTATATAAATTTTGAAGGCCTTGGAGACCTCAGAGTATCCCACAAATATTCCCTTCTTTCCTGAAGGTTCTAGCTTGTTTCTCTTCTCTTTCAGTATATGAATAAATATTGGGTAGCGAAATATTTTGAGATGGCTTGCCTCTGGCTTCTTTCCAGTGACATCTCTTCTAGGGTCTTGAACCCAAGTGCACTATGGGATAGTTGGTTTTTCACATAAACAACCATCATTGTTGCTTCTGCCGATAAGGACATAGGAATATCTTAATCATGGATCATAGTCTTCACATATTCCATTATCGTTTTGTTCTTTCTTTCAGCTACACCATTTTTTTGGGGATTGTGGGGAGTAGTGAGTTCCCTCTTGATCCCAACATCTCTACAGAAGTTCATGAACTCTTTTGAGGTGTATTCTCCTCCATTATCTGACTTGAGTATCTTAATCCTTCTTTCAGAAAGATTCTCTATCAAGGCTTTGAATTCCTTGAACTTGCTAAACACTTCATCTTTAGATTTCAAGAGATACACCTAGGTCTTACGAGAATAATCATTAACGAATGATACATAGTATACATACCCGCTAAGGGAGGCTGATGGAATTGGGCCACACACATATGAATGAATGAGTTCTAGGACTTCTTTTTCTTTGTTGTCTCTCTTCGGAAAAGGGTTCTTGATTTTCTTCCCTTGTGCGCATCCATTTCATATGCCTTCATGGTCGACCTTAAGTTCTGGTAAACTTATGACCGCTTTGCATATGTATGGTAGCGCCTTGTAGTTGATGTGAGCTAATATTATATGCCAAAGTTCACATGAGTTTTCAATGGCGTGGGCCATGGTAGTTTTTGAGTTACCCTTTAGTCTATACAAGACATTTTCTTCACTTCCAATGATGATTGCTTCATTTATGGTTTCTCCTTTAGCCCACATAAGAACTTCTCCATCTATAAAGGAAACTCTATAGCCTTTATTTTCTAAATCTAAAATGGAGAGTAGGTTCTTTTTCAAACCTGGTACATATAGTACATCCTTCATTTTTAATGAATTCCCTGAATTTAGTTTGTAGTTTGATTCTCCCACTCCCTTGATGGGATATTGGTAATTATCTCCAAGTGTCACTTTCTAAGAAAACTTCTTTTCTGAAACACAAGAGAGAACATTTTTCTGACCCGTCATGTTCTTGGAGGTACCACTATCAATAAGCCACGTGTCCTCTCCATGTGTTACAAATCCTGAGATGGCAGAGATTAAGACATAGTCTTTGATCTATTCTCTTATCATCTTTACAGGTGGCTCTTCATCTTCAACTACATGGGCATGGTGCCTCTTATGTTTCCTCTTGTATTCTTATTGTCTGTCTGGACAAAATTTCATAATGTGTCCCATCTTGTCACAATGATATCATTGTATAGATGAGTAGTCTCTTTCCCTTTTTTGTCCTCTCTTCTGAAATCTCCTTGGATGAGATTCTTTATTATTGAATTTGTTTGGAGGTTGAGGCTCTTTATGAGTCTCCTTGTGGAAGTAGGCTTTCTTCCTTCCTCTTTTGGTGTGAGTAGCTMGGGCTTGATCATCATCTCTTGCTAGTAGCGCTTCACAGGTAGCTACTCTTGTTTCTTCTTGGATGCATTCTTCCCACAGACTATCAAACTTTAGTTTCTCCGTTATGGCACATATCGTTTGGATGAATGCATCCCAAGGTATTGTGAGACCATTTAGGGTTGTCATTATGAACTCGTCGTCATCTATGGTGTCTCCAATCACTTCTAATTTTTGTTTGAATTATAAAATTATAGAGAAATATTCTTGGATCGTTTCTCCTTTCTGCATCCTCATATTCTTTAGTTGAGTTCTTAGATTCATCTTTTGTCTTATGTTATTTCCTTTGTACAGTATACTTAGGGCATCAAACATTTCTTTCAGAGTGTTCTTTGATGACACATAAGAAATCAGGTGGTCTTTGATTGAATCTTCAATGATTCTTTGGGCCTTGATTGTGTCCTTTTCATGCTTTTCTTTCTCTGTGACATCTTTGGGTTTCAACACTTCTTCTTTGATGAATCTTGATAGGTCATTCTCTACAAGGATCAGGTTGATCCTATACTTCCAGGAACATATGTTTTCCATGCCTTCCAGTTTGTCAGCAAGCTTCGTGCTTGCAAACGTCTTTTACCTGGAGCTAGGAAAATGACCAAAAAATGATAGTGCTCAAAATCAAATTTTGAACTTACCAGGAGATGCGCTTGGTGTGCTTGGATCTAAGAAAATCCAAGTTTTTCCCTTCAAAACTTGATCTGAGAATTTCTAGACTAGTGCTTCTGGTTTTCTTGTACCTTTGGTACTCTAGTACTTCTAGTACTTCTGGTTCACTGGTTTTCTGGTACTTCTGGTACTTTTGTGAAACTAGGGTTTCACTTTCCAGGAGATCCACCCACTGAAAAGGTGCACTGATGATGCCAAAGTAATCCTTGAGGGAGGGCACACTTTTCTAGATGGTTTTGGGGCTGAAANCAGAACCCAGTGCCACCATTACTACAACTAAGCTCCAGCCTGGTGAACCAAATGAGCTAGAATAAGGAGAGTTCCTCTTCCATTCATATATGTGGGTAAAATGCACCCCACTTCACTTCATCATTAATAGAGGTATCCAAAAGAAACTCATGTTAATAGATGTCATCAAGTGGCTGGCCATGTTGACAACACCGCACCCACAACCCTACACCATTGGATGGCTCTACCAAAGAAGCGATCTCCGCATCAACCAACAGTGTCAACTGTCATACGACATCAAGCCCTTCAAAGACAAGGTATTATGTAATGTTTCTCCTCTTGAAGTTTGTGATGTTCTTTTGGGACAACCTTATTTATGGAAAATCCATGTTGTATATGAGTCTAGGCCTCGTAGTGTTATTATTACCTTGAAAACGAAATTGTACAGGATACCCGAGGTAGTCCTACGTAGTTCTATTTCCTTGATCCCTGCTAAGCAATGAAGGAAGGTCATCTATCAGACGGTGAAGTTTTTCTTCTTCATGATTCTCTCTAAGAATAAGTGAAAGATTACATCCACATCCAGGGTCTCTACGACCGACCTCTCAACATAGCAGAAGCAAGTAGATAAGGTCATGGAAGAATACTTAGATATCTTCTCCTCACCTACCAGGGTACCTCTGCACTGCCAGGTCAAGCACCCCATCGATCTGACCCATGGTGCACCGCTTCCCAATGGGCCAGTCTATCGCCACTCTTTGTTATAGAATGCCAAGATCAAGTGACATATCCAAGAACTTCTCCACAAGGGGCACATCTATCCCAACTCATCACCTTGTGGGAGCTCAATCATGCTGGTATAGAAGAAATATGGAACCTGGTGACTCTGGATTGATTACCGGGCTCTGAATAAAATCACATTTAGAAACCAGTACCTGATTCCCCAAATCGATGACCTCCTATATCAACTCACAGGGGCCAAATACTTCAGTAAGATTGATCTGAAATCTGGCTACCACTAGGTCCCAATAAAATAGACAGATGTATGGAAGAATACCTTCAAGTCAAAGGAAGCCCTTTTTAAATGGTTGTTCATGCCCTTTGGTTTGACAAATGTGCCAACCACTTTCATGAGGTTTATGAAAAATATCTTGTGACCATTCACCAATAGTTTTTTAGTGGTGTATCTCGATGACATTCTCATTTACAACAAGACTTGGGCCAAACACTTGCAGCATATTCAGCAGGTTATGCACACCCTGCGATAGCACAAGCTATATGCCAACTTAGAAAACTTATCCTTAGGCATGGAAAGAGTCTATTACCTAGGCTACATCATTGATTAGCATGGCNAAACAAGATAGAATGAGCCAACGGAAGAAGGGATATCAACCATCCCCTTTCTGTAATTGAGAAAAGAATTTTTCGAGGAAATATTTTCACGCCAATAACCAAAACACCCAAGGAGGAGGTAAACTAGTTAATCTGGGAACCAAGAATTTTGGGGACAGCCCTAGAGAACCGTTAACATACTGGGAATGTGGAGAGCCTCATTTAAGGAGGAATTATCCACGTTTAACTTATGCAACTAGGACTACAGTTCACAACCTGCATGAAGCCTCTATAGTGGAAGATTTGGGAAGAATTTTACGTAGGATCAATGCAATCATGGATGGCAAACAAGATGATCCCCAGTCCACTTTAGTGGAATTTAAAGGTAAAGCTAACAATAATCATTTTTATGTTTTAATAGATTCAGGGGCTACTTTGAGTTATATTTCTCCTGGTGTAGTCGATTCAAATAAACTTATGAAAATAAGACATGCAAAATCTTGGCTAGTACAACTAGCAACAGGAACAAAAAGAAAAGTAACAGATTTCATTTCTAACTATGAGTTTAGTTTAGGTGGTCAAAACACAAAGATAAATATGAATATTCTACTGTTAGAGACTTATGATATAATTAATATTGGAATGGACTAGTTAGAGAGGCATAAAGCAGTTTTGGATTGTTATGAAAAAAAACTCACTTACAAAGACGAAAGTGACACTGTTAGGACAGTACAAGGCATATGAAAACCAATATTAGTTACGCAGATTTCAGTAATGCAACTTAAGAAGTGCATGAGAAAAGGTTGTCAAATTTATGCTATCCAAGTGACAAATTTGTTGGAAAAATAAAATAAACCAAGCCTAAAATATTTTGTCGTCTTGCATGAATTTAGAGATGTGTTTGTTGATGAAATAACTGAACTTCCCCCAAGAACAGAGATAGACTTTTCTATCGATCTGCTGCTTGTTTCAGCTCCTATATCTAAGGTGCCCTACCGAATGAGTTTACCCAAATCAACATAGTTAAATATTCAACTACAACAACTATTATACAAGAAATATATTAGACCAAGTGTCTTGCCATGGGGAGCACCAATCCTTTTTGTTAAAAAGAAAGATGAAACTCTAAGATTATGCATTGATTATAGACAATTAAACAAAATGAATGTTAAGAACAAATACCCCCTACCTAAAATCAATGATCTGTTTGATCGAGTAGGTGGGGAAAATATTTTTTCTAAGTTGGATTAAACATCTAGTTATCCCCATCTTAGAATAAAGGATGACAACATAATTAAAACAACATCCAGGATGAGATATGGACATTATGAATTTGTTGTTATACTGTTTGGTCTAGCTAATGCACCAACAACATTTATGTGTTTGATGAACAACATTTTTAGTCTGTACTTGGATAAGTTTGTTTTTCTATTTATCGACGATATCCTAGTGTATTCTAAAACACAAGAATAACACCAAGAACATCTAAGGATAATATTGAAAACTTTAAGAAAACACAAACTGTATGCTAAATTCGACAAATGTGACTTTTATCAAAAGAAAATACAGTACCTAGGACATGTAATATCTGAAGATGGTATTGCAGTCGACCCATAGAAAATAAGAGCCATCATGGAATGGCCTATCCCTAAGGACGTAGCATACATCTGGTCATTCATGGGAATCCCCAGGTACTACTGCAGATTTATAGAGGGATTCTCTAAGATTGCATACCCTATCAAATCACTACATAAGAAGGGTACCAAGTTCAATTGGTCACAGGAGTGTCAAGACTGTTTTAATAATTTAAAGGTATTGTTAACAAACGCACCAATTCTAAGGGTAGCAGACCTGAATAAAGACTTCACAGTCTATGTGGATGCGAGAAAAGAAGATTTGGGAGGTTTCTTCACTCAAGAAGGGCACATTATTTGTTACAAGTCCCAAAAACTAAAAGAACATGAACAAAACTACGTCACTCAGGACTTAGAGTTAGTAGTTTTCATCCATACATTAAAGATATGGTGACATTATATAATGGGAAGAAAATTTATGTTGTTGATTAATGACAATGGTGTGAAATTTTTGTTTAGTCAACCAGACCTTAATGCAAGGCAAGCAAGATGGTTGGCCTTCTTGAGCGAATTTGATTTCGAGGTAAGACACATCAAGGGTAAGGAAAACAATGTGGCATATGCTTTAAGTAGAAGAATTTTTGGGCTGTTTGAAATGAAAATCAGCAGGGCAGAAAGAGACATTGAGGAAAGGATAAAGGTTGCAAGTAATAATGATGAAAAACACATTAAAACAATGGAAGATTTACAAAATAATGCAGAAAATTAAGATAGAATAGATCTGAGTTTGGACATAAATGGTCTACTAAGATTCAAAAACAAATTATATGTACCAGATTCTACTGAATTAAAGTTAACAATTTTGGATGAAGTACACAAGAAACCATATTCTTGTCATNCCATTAGAATCATAGTGGACTCTATAAAATACCACTTGATACCCTACATATCCCATCATGACACATCAAAGAAGATGTACGATACCCTAACAAACCTCTTCTTAGTTAGAAACATTGGACAAATAATGAATCTAAAGAATGAGCTCCTTGAGATGGAGATGAATGATGATGATATAAAAACATCATACTTTGTGAGGATCTCCCAGTTAAGATGTCAACTACAATATATTCAAGAGATCATTTCAGAGAAGGAATTGGTAAACATAGTACTCAATGGTCTTCCCAAGACATGGGATGCATTTGTTGCAACAAAACAAGGAAGAAGTATTCTACATTTGAAGAACTTTGGACTTGTTATGCTCAAGAAGAATCCAGGATCAATGTGAAAGAGAAACCCCAAAAGAAATACGATGATCAAACCTTCATAATAAGATTCAAGAATTTCAGGAACAAAAGGAAAATTGGTTCTAGGAGGAATCCAAATCAAGAGAAAGATATTTCAGAAATGCAATGCTTCAACTGTCGAAAGTATGGTCAATACAAAAATCATTTTCCCAAACTAAAGAAAAGGAAGGAGAAACACGAAGCATCAGTTTCTGAAGAAAAGGAACCTACAAAGAAGACTAAGCAGGATGAAAGAGACTTGTTCTTCTGAAGGTAAAAGATACTCTTCTTAGTTCTTGTACATATCTCGTTTGTATAGTCTCTATAAATATCTTCTATATCTATCTCTTAGAAGATAATATGTTTCAAGAAGAACTATACCTATGGAATAACAACAAGATAAGGACTTCTATAATTATACAAGGAAAGTTGAAATGAGAATCAATCATGAAGAGACTTAGAAGAAGCAAAGACATAAAGAAGTCAACAATCAAGAGGAAATTGGAGAAAGACTTATGACGTTTTGAAAAATACAATAAGACGAAAGCATGGACTCTATTAGACGGGGGGAGCCAATTATATAATGTATAAGACAATAAGGATGCAGAGGGAAGCGTGGACTCTATTAGATTGAGGGAGTCAATTATATGCACTCATACATGAAGAAAGGATTAGGAGGGAGCTAATCCTATGATCCATTGAATATGATGAAGTATATATCCATGGTAGCAGCCATGAAAGACAATATGTGTTCAGTTCAATCTCGAAAGAATTCTTCTTCAAGGAGAATAATTAAAGTATCCCTGGTTGTCCATCCACATCCATGATCCTATGATGAAAAAAAGAAGTGGAATATTTAGGGCATGGAACTTATAAGAAGCTCCATGGACCCAAGAGATAAAGAGAAACATGAATAAGAACACGAAGATTCCAAGAAATAAAGAGAAGCCAGAACAACCAGTCGTTGTATTAAGAATCCCAAGATTACTAGCCTGATATGAACTCACTAAAAGCAATCAAGCAAAGGAACTAAAAGTTGTGATGAAGAACAATGTATATATATGCAAGCATTGTAATATCCAGAACCAGAGTTTCTCCCAGATGGAGGGAGAAGACTATGATGATTACTTGTTCCAATAAACCAGACATACCTCTACACGAGTCTTTATATCATACCCAATATCCATGTGTTGGAGTTTTACATCAGATGAATGCAAAGAATGTTCTTTAGAGAAATTGAACAAAGAGTGTATAAAGAGAAACCTCAAGACTTTGAGGCATACCAGAAAGAGACCCTTGTATGCAGATGGAAGAAGATAACTTGGTGGAGAACCTCCAAAGAATAACAGAAGCGTGGTGAATATTTTTCCATAACAAAGAGATTGTATCAGAATGATTACTCAGAAGATTAGGATGATGGATTKCCAATCCATGAAAAATATCTCATGATGATAGAARAAGTGCCACATGGATATGTTCTAGTTTGATCCTTTCCAYGATGTTGTGAGCTAGTAGGAATMAAGAGGAATCCAACAATGATATACTTTATTGTTTAGAACTACATGAAGCCTTCAGAGAAAACYAGTGTTCCAGACCGAAGTAAATTTTAAATYAAGCATTACATTATCCATGATGAAATCCAGAAAGGAGAAAGTGGTTCTCCAAATACACATCTCCACAGATGAGCAAATAAGCAGACATTTTGGTAAAGCTTTTGTCCAAGATGAAGGAGTTTGCGTACTCAAGATGGAGCTCGTGGTGATGAATTTCTTATTGAAAAAGGAAGAGATGAATCCCATGTTGGGAGGGAGAATTGATGTATTATTGATTGATGGAAAATCATTTTTTTTCGTTCGAAAAATGGTCTAGGATGAGCAGTTTCTTTTTAGTTTGGAAAGTGGATTGAGATTTTTGACAGATAGACATTTTCGAGTTCAGAAAATGGTCGAGATTGCTAATGTACCATAGATAGTGAGTTCCCATTGTGGTTAACATAGGAAGTGGTCTCAGGTAGTCTCTCTTCTTGAGGGTTACTCAAGAAGACTATCCTGCCTCGCCGGACTGAGATTTCCCATTGTGGCTAACATGGGAAATGGTTCATTTTGGAGGTTGGTCGAGGACAATCATTTCCTTTGGAAATGATCTGGATAGTCATTCCTTAGGGAGGATTCATTCTCTCCAAGTTGCACTCTTTTTAGTGCCGGAGGAATGGCCCGGGGTGGGGAATAGTCCAGATTCAGCAATCAGGGACATACATTCCTTAGGGTAGACTCATTCTCTCCAGGTTACACTTTTTTTAGTGTTGGAGGAATGGCCCAAGGTGGGGAATGGTCCAAGCCTAGAAATCAAAACAATTATTCTTCCTTGCTTGAGAAGAATAGTCCAGTTAGCTCATCATTGATATTTGACCTTTTAAGGGAAGATGCTCTTCCATATCTCACAGATGTGAGTGGAAGAATGACCCAGATGATTCATTTTATATCATAACATTGTTTCTGTGCAATTTGATATTAGATGATTGATATGAAGACCGTATGATTCTAGATAGTATATGTATACTACTATGGTGGATGTGTTCCACTATTTAATTAAGTATCTGTGTGGTACTTGGTGTGGTAGTGTACCACTAGATTTTAGTTGTGTACTACTATGGATAGAAACAATTGTGTTCTATTGAATGATATTGTTCCAATTGACTTGAAGACTATCAACAGTGTTAAAAATGATTATCATCTAGATGGATGATCAACGAACAAATATTTTCTAGATAGAAAATGGTTTAGTACATTTACTCTTCTAGATTAGAAGAATGGCTCTTGTATCACTCTGTGGAGTGAGAATCATGCCTGATTACTCAGATAGAGTATGGTTATGAGAGATGATGCAGATGATGACACTGATGGTGATGATGGTGCTCATGATCTAGTCATGATATAGTCTATACAACTATGTTGATGCTACCGCGTGAATGGTATGTTTGTGCTCAAGACCATTACATGTAATACCTCCCTAGATAGGGGGGAGTGTTGATATTATGGTAGTTGTGGGAGGTATTTACCTCTACATGTAAACCTGGTGAGAATAGAATATTCTGGGAAGCAAGAAGAAACCCTAATGAGTTGGCTAATANCATTATCCATGATGAAATCCAGAAAGGAGAAAGTGGTTCTCCAAATACACATCTCCACAGATGAGCAAATAAGCAGACATTTTGGTAAAGCTTTTGTCCAAGATGAAGGAGTTTGTGTACTCAAGATGGAGCTCGTGGTGATGACTTTCTTATTGAAAAAGGAAGAGATGACTCCCATGTTGGGAGGGAGCATTGATGTATTATTGATTGATGGAAAATCATTTTTTTTCGTTCGAAAAATGGTCTAGGATGAGCAGTTTCTTTTTAGTTTGGAAAGTGGATTGAGATTTTTGATAGATAGACATTTTCGAGTTCAGAAAATGGTCGAGATTGATAATGTACCATAGATAGTGAGTTCCCATTGTGGTTAACATGGGAAGTGGTCTCAGGTAGTCTCTCTTCTTGAGGGTTACTCAAGAAGACTATCCTGCCTCCCCGGACTGAGATTTCCCATTGTGGCTAACATGGGAAATGGTTCATTTTGGAGGTTGGTCCAGGACAATCATTTCCTTTGGAAATGATCTGGATAGTCATTCCTTAGGGCGGATTCATTCTCTCCAAGTTGCACTCTTTTTAGTGTCGGAGGAATGGCCCAGGGTGGGGAATAGTCCAAATTCAGCAATCAGGGACAAACATTCCTTAGGGTAGACTCATTCTCTCCAGGTTACACTTTGTTTAGTGTTGGAGGAATGGCCTAAGGTGGGGAATGGTCCAGGCCTAGAAATCAAAACAATTATTATTCCTTGCTTGAGAAGAATAGTGCAGTTAGCTCATCATTGATATTTGACCTTTTAAGGGAAGATGCTCTTTCATATCTCACAGATGTGAGTGGAAGAATGACCCAGATGATTCATTTTATATCATAACATTGTTTCTGTGCAAGTTGATATTAGATGATTGATATGAAGACCGTATGATTCTAGATAGTATATGTATACTACTATGGTGGATGTGTTCCACTATTTAATTAAGTATCTGTGTGGTACTTGGTGTGGTAGTGTACCACTAGATTTTAGTTGTGTACTACTATGGATAGAAACAATTGTGTTCTATTGAATGATATTGTTCCAATTGACTTGAAGACTATCAACAGTGTTAAAAATGATTATCATCTAGATGGATGATCAACGAACAAATATTTTCTAGATAGAAAATGGTTCAGTACATTTACTCTTCTAGATTAGAAGAATGGCTCTTGTATCACTCTGTGGAGTGAGCATCATGCCTGATTACTCAGATAGAGTATGGTTATGAGAGATGATGCAGATGATGACACTGATGGTGATGACGGTGCTCATGATCTAGTCATGATATAGTTTATACAACTATGTTGATGCTACCGGGTGAATGGTATGTTTGTGCTCAAGACCATTACCTGTAATACCTCCCTAGCTAGGGGGGAGTGTTGATATTATGGTAGTTGTGGGAGGTATTTACCTCTACATGTAAACCTGGTGAGAATAGAATATTCTGGGAAGCAAGAAGAAACCCTAATGAGTTGGCTAATAACCCTAGAAGACATGTC
>JZKD02S0344192.1:0-19086 GCA_000966675.3 Picea glauca
AACAATTGCAGATTGGTTTATTGAAGATAATTTCTCTTATATCAGAGTTTTCAGATGCTCAATTCCTCGTCATGCTCTCCCAAAGTTTCTACCTGATAGACTGGTGTGAAGAGAAGTGGCTTACCAAATAATAACAAGAGGCATTGACAAAGAGTTAAAATCAGTTAAGAAGAAATTCTGGCCAGCTTTTCCTCTACAGGTTGGAAGGTTTTCACTGCTAAATTTTGGCCATTCCAAGGTAGAAGCTGCAGCATTAGAGGATGTTAAACTGGTGGATGTCGAGCTCAGAAGGCACGATCCATATCAAATTTTGGGAAATCACCTAGCTCAATGCAATATGAAAACATATGAGCATGAAGACTCCCCCTATGATGATATATTCAAAGGAATTAGAGCTTATGAGGAGGTACTAGACAGGGTCTAAGCGTTACCCCATGACCTACATGCCATCTTTTTTTCTTTACAAAAACACAAACAAAGTGGGTTGCCCAAGATACTACAGGGAGAATCAATAATCACTCCTTCAGAACAAGGAAGTATACCTCCAGGTTTTGAACAAAAGTCCTTTGGTAAATAGACTACCGAGGAAACCCCAAAGAATCCTGAAGTATCTTCACAAGGATTAGAAACTTCACAGGTAGAACATCCAGAGTCTGAAACAAAGATTAAATCTGAGACACCTTCAAAACACAATCAAATGATATTTCATTTATCGTCAACTACTCCTACTGATACCTCTAGAACAACAAAGGGACCACAATTCATAGAGTTAGGCAATCCTATTACAACATTAACCCCTTTACAGTCAAGTTTTGGGACTCCCAGTCTTGAAGCTATATACGTAAGTGATCTTACCCCGATCTCTACTGAAGATATACCTTCCTCCGACTTATTTTTCAGTAAGAAGAGGAAAGATGTCGTGAAACAAGAAATGCACCTGAAAGAAGGTACAATGGTAAAAAAGAACAAAGTATTATTAGATTGGAAAAATTTGGAAGATGACGATTTTGCTACAGAGGTGATAGGCTCTTTGGGAGCTTTTGCAATGACCAACTTATTCTCTGTTGATAATCTGAAAGTAAGAATGAGGCAGAGAAATCAGATGATAAGTCAGTTGTGAGATCAAATAAGGAATATAGAGAATAATATCAAAAGCGAGTTCAGCAAAGGACTCGAACAGGCTAGAGCCAAAGACAAACAAGAGATTCAAAAACTTAAATCTGAGCTTGAAGAGATACACAAGACTGCTCAAGCAAGTCAAGGGTAGGTCATCCTGCAAGAAGAATTAGTAAGGCAACTGCAAGATAAATTAATTTCCACTGAAAACAAGGTTGTAAATATAACAATGTTTCAAGCTCAGGTACTGGAAGTGCAACAAAAACTGGAAACAACACTACAAAGTTTGTTTTCTAAGGTAGGAATCATCCAAGATTATTTTCAGGAGATAGGTCAATCATTAGATAAAATTGGCTTAAGAGAAAAAGAGGCTACTGCAGCCTAGGTCAGTTTCCAAAAAGTAGTCGTGTCATCTTCTAAGGAAGAAATATCCGTAACTCCCAAAAATCCTAGATTGACTGTTGAAGAGAAAATCAAAGGATACATAATATTAAAGACATGGGAGGCCAATATAGCTGAGAGTAAAAGATTGGCCAAAGAAATAAAGGAGGATTGTGAAGAGGCTTTCAATTTACTAGATAAAAAATCACTAGGCATTGGAAAGGACGATTGTTCTAGACTACTAGGACAAATCAATGTTATAAAGCATCAAATTGACATCAAAGGAAGCTTAAATGAATCTCAGATTGAAATTTCACAGTTAAAATAGGTTGAAATCGCTCAAATGGATAGATGGATGGTGAAGCCAAATTTACAGTTACAGTCAATAAATTTTGAAGATAAAAGGATTGAAGATAGGTTGATGAAATGACAGAGAAAGCTGTATATTTTTGAGGCAAAGGATGTGACAGAGCCTTCAAGAAGATTAGTACAGTTTATAAGAAGGTGCGTCGAGTGTTTCGAGCCAGGTGAAGGAAGTACTTCAAATAAATAATGAAGTAACACATGCATGCCCGTTCTGCCGGTATGAGAGAGAGATAGAAAGGAACCAAGTGAAACGATTTAAGTTTTTATTTTGTAACCGTTAATATCTAGGAGTAAGGAAAATTTCATCCGTCTAGGGTTGGTAAACTTTTGTATAATTATAGTTTCAAAAGACTAAAAGAGGGATTTTTCCTGGCCGATGGAAATGAAGAAATCTCTCCTTTTCGATAATTAAGACAATTGTAAACCATAGACTCCATATTTCGTGAATCCTGTGTTATGTGTTCTTCTGTTCTTTCATATTCCAACATATTTATTCGTATTACTTTGATGAATGCCTAATCATAAATTAGTACAACATCTACTGTGGTTATATGTTTATTTAGTTATCTGATTGCTTACAGATTTTCCTCTGTGTTTGCTATTAGAAAACATAAGACCTGAGAGTTAGTTAGATTGCCACATTTTATGCTTCATTAAAGGTTTCACATCCATTTTTCTTCTTCTTTATCAGAGTGAGATTCTTCTGTGATTTATGCCTCACTTTGTTTTAACAACTTTATGTTTTTCTTTCATCACATTTATTATTTTCAAATTTGACTCAGACACATAAAACAACCTTTGAATTGCTATACCATTAATTCAATTTCAAGAATTTTTCTCATATAATTGAAAATAGAAAAATAAAACATAAAAAACAACAGATCTTTTAACTTTCTTTTCTCCATGACTGTACCTGTTGCAAGACAACCTAATATTGAACCCGGTCTCGTAGATCAGACCAACATTTCTTTAACCTTGTTTAATACCATCTTAGAGACTACTAACACCTGGGTTGAACTTGAACATTCATTGGAAGTGATTGAACATGAGATAAGTGTCCAAGAACGTTGGGAAGCCAGACAAAGACAACTCAGAAATCAACCATAGCTTCTTTCCCTAAAGAATTGATTTTATTTTCATATTTTAAACTCTCTTTATTTTTCGGATGCCTTGACATTATAGTTTGAATCCTTAAGTATAAACTCAGGAACAACATTTTTTTGGCGCCGCTGCCGGGGAACAAAGAAATGAAGTTATTTTTCCCTGGGAAAAACAACATTGGTAAGCTTCTTTCTTTGATAGTGAACAAAGATTGAAAACTTCATAAGTCTATTTTTATCTTTCACTTGGTGACTCCACAATTAATAAATTAACATTTAATCGAAAGAATACCAGAAATAATCCAGACGATAAGCAGACCTCGCCTGTATCCGATTCTGAAAAATTTCTGAAAACAAGAAGATACCTTAAACAGACTGCTTCACCAACAAGTAAGATTTGTCAACCCAAATACACATAGTCAAATAATAAGGGTCTACTTGAAAAATCGAATACCCAACTCCTTTTCATAGAAACATCCATCGATAGAATCAAAACCCTAGAACTTGAGTTGGTGTTACCCGAATTTAAAGCCGAAACTTTTCCAACTGTCTCTTTTNCTTACCAAATAATAACAAGAGGCATTGACAAAGAGTTAAAATCAGTTAAGAAGAAATTCTGGCCAGCTTTTCCTCTACAGGTTGGAAGGTTTTCACTGCTAAATTTTGGCCATTCCAAGGTAGAAGCTGCAGCATTAGAGGATGTTAAACTGGTGGATGTCGAGCTCAGAAGGCACGATCCATATCAAATTTTGGGAAATCACCTAGCTCAATGCAATATGAAAACATATGAGCATGAAGACTCCCCCTATGATGATATATTCAAAGGAATTAGAGCTTATGAGGAGGTACTAGACAGGGTCTAAGCGTTACCCCATGACCTACATGCCATCTTTTTTTCTTTACAAAAACACAAACAAAGTGGGTTGCCCAAGATACTACAGGGAGAATCAATAATCACTCCTTCAGAACAAGGAAGTATACCTCCAGGTTTTGAACAAAAGTCCTTTGGTAAATAGACTACCGAGGAAACCCCAAAGAATCCTGAAGTATCTTCACAAGGATTAGAAACTTCACAGGTAGAACATCCAGAGTCTGAAACAAAGATTAAATCTGAGACACCTTCAAAACACAATCAAATGATATTTCATTTATCGTCAACTACTCCTACTGATACCTCTAGAACAACAAAGGGACCACAATTCATAGAGTTAGGCAATCCTATTACAACATTAACCCCTTTACAGTCAAGTTTTGGGACTCCCAGTCTTGAAGCTATATACGTAAGTGATCTTACCCCGATCTCTACTGAAGATATACCTTCCTCCGACTTATTTTTCAGTAAGAAGAGGAAAGATGTCGTGAAACAAGAAATGCACCTGAAAGAAGGTACAATGGTAAAAAAGAACAAAGTATTATTAGATTGGAAAAATTTGGAAGATGACGATTTTGCTACAGAGGTGATAGGCTCTTTGGGAGCTTTTGCAATGACCAACTTATTCTCTGTTGATAATCTGAAAGTAAGAATGAGGCAGAGAAATCAGATGATAAGTCAGTTGTGAGATCAAATAAGGAATATAGAGAATAATATCAAAAGCGAGTTCAGCAAAGGACTCGAACAGGCTAGAGCCAAAGACAAACAAGAGATTCAAAAACTTAAATCTGAGCTTGAAGAGATACACAAGACTGCTCAAGCAAGTCAAGGGTAGGTCATCCTGCAAGAAGAATTAGTAAGGCAACTGCAAGATAAATTAATTTCCACTGAAAACAAGGTTGTAAATATAACAATGTTTCAAGCTCAGGTACTGGAAGTGCAACAAAAACTGGAAACAACACTACAAAGTTTGTTTTCTAAGGTAGGAATCATCCAAGATTATTTTCAGGAGATAGGTCAATCATTAGATAAAATTGGCTTAAGAGAAAAAGAGGCTACTGCAGCCTAGGTCAGTTTCCAAAAAGTAGTCGTGTCATCTTCTAAGGAAGAAATATCCGTAACTCCCAAAAATCCTAGATTGACTGTTGAAGAGAAAATCAAAGGATACATAATATTAAAGACATGGGAGGCCAATATAGCTGAGAGTAAAAGATTGGCCAAAGAAATAAAGGAGGATTGTGAAGAGGCTTTCAATTTACTAGATAAAAAATCACTAGGCATTGGAAAGGACGATTGTTCTAGACTACTAGGACAAATCAATGTTATAAAGCATCAAATTGACATCAAAGGAAGCTTAAATGAATCTCAGATTGAAATTTCACAGTTAAAATAGGTTGAAATCGCTCAAATGGATAGATGGATGGTGAAGCCAAATTTACAGTTACAGTCAATAAATTTTGAAGATAAAAGGATTGAAGATAGGTTGATGAAATGACAGAGAAAGCTGTATATTTTTGAGGCAAAGGATGTGACAGAGCCTTCAAGAAGATTAGTACAGTTTATAAGAAGGTGCGTCGAGTGTTTCGAGCCAGGTGAAGGAAGTACTTCAAATAAATAATGAAGTAACACATGCATGCCCGTTCTGCCGGTATGAGAGAGAGATAGAAAGGAACCAAGTGAAACGATTTAAGTTTTTATTTTGTAACCGTTAATATCTAGGAGTAAGGAAAATTTCATCCGTCTAGGGTTGGTAAACTTTTGTATAATTATAGTTTCAAAAGACTAAAAGAGGGATTTTTCCTGGCCGATGGAAATGAAGAAATCTCTCCTTTTCGATAATTAAGACAATTGTAAACCATAGACTCCATATTTCGTGAATCCTGTGTTATGTGTTCTTCTGTTCTTTCATATTCCAACATATTTATTCGTATTACTTTGATGAATGCCTAATCATAAATTAGTACAACATCTACTGTGGTTATATGTTTATTTAGTTATCTGATTGCTTACAGATTTTCCTCTGTGTTTGCTATTAGAAAACATAAGACCTGAGAGTTAGTTAGATTGCCACATTTTATGCTTCATTAAAGGTTTCACATCCATTTTTCTTCTTCTTTATCAGAGTGAGATTCTTCTGTGATTTATGCCTCACTTTGTTTTAACAACTTTATGTTTTTCTTTCATCACATTTATTATTTTCAAATTTGACTCAGACACATAAAACGACCTTTGAATTTCTATACCATTAATTCATTTTCAAGAATTTTTCTCATATAATTGAAAATAGAAAAAGAAAACATAAAAAACAACAGATCTTTTAACTTTCTTTTATCCATGACTGTACCTGTTGCAAGACAACCTAATATTGAACCCGGTCTCGCAGATCAGATCAACATTGCTTTAACCTTGTTTAATACCATCTTAGAGACTGCTAACACCTGGGTTGAACTTGAACATTCATTGGAAGTGATTGAACATGAGATAAGTGTCCAAGAACGTTGGGAAGCCAGGCAAAGACAACTCAGAAATCAACCATAGCTTCTTTCCCTAAAGAATCGATTTTATTTTCATATTCTAAAATCTCTTTATTTTTCAGATGACTTGACATTATAGTTTGAATCCTTAAGTATAAACTCAGGAACAACATATTTTCGGCGCCGCTGCCGGGGAACAAAGAAATGAAGTTATTTTTCCCTGGGAAAAACAACATTGGTAAGCTTCTTTCTTTGATAGTGAACAAAGATTGAAAACTTCATAAGGCCATTTTTATCTTTCACTTGGCGACTCCACAATTAATAAATTAACATTTAATCGAAAGAATACCAGAAATAATCCAGACAATAAGCAGACCTCGCCTGTATCCGATTCTGAAAAATTTCTGAAAACAAGAAGATACCTTAAACAGACTGCTTCACCAACAAGTAAGATTTGTCAACCCAAACACACATAGTCAAATAATAAGGGTCTACTTGAACAATCGAATACCCAACTCCTTTTCATAGAAACATCCATCGATAGAATCAAAATCCTAGAACTTGAGTTGGTGTTACCCGAATTTAAAGCCGAAACTTTTCCAACTGTCTCTTTTACCAATAGAGGTAAAATATCTATCTTACTTCACGCCTCGATTGACGTTTCATCAGTTCCCAAAATTCAGTTCACAACCTCTCAAAATTCAGAATAATATACTGTATACCTTGATTCGACTTCTGTTGGTTCTCCAGTGTACACATCCCGTGAGTCCGAAGAAACTAGTCCTATTTTTCCGATTCCCTATTTTTCAAATTTCTTGTCTCTCGATGGTCAGTTCTATGAAACTGTTCTGCTTTATCCAGATGTAACCGAAAGGTCACCACACATCCTTAAAATTATTCTCTATAATCTCCAAGTTTCACCCTCTAAATTATCAATGGTTGCAGCCGGGGGTGGTGGTGTTGGGAGAGGAGGGGGTAGTCAAGTACCACCCCCACCTCCTAGAATCTTTGCCAAAGTAGATGCTAGGTATGCCCCTTTGGTCCTCCCAGTCCCTCTCCATGATCTACCTGGAAATTATATGAAAAATCTACTGAAATTTACTGGGGAAGGGGATTTGGCTGCTACTGAACACATCAATTTCTTTGACCAATTTGTTGATATCCTTGGCCTCGAGCACAAAGACGTTTATTCGAGGCTTCTTGTTCAAATTTTGAAGGTTAGGTGAGAACCTAGTTCGGAGGACTACCGACAGGATCCATGGGATCATATGATGAGTTGGAAAATGCTTTTATCAGACAATGGGGAGAAAGGAGAGATCATCTTTATTATCTAACCAAGTTTGGAGCTTTGAGAAAGAAAAATTTAGAATTAGTTCTTGAGTTTACCCAAAGATTCAATAAATTATATAATAAAATTCCAGCTGAGGTTAAACCTTCCCAACCTGCAGCGAAAGTAACTTTTGTTGGGGATTTTTATCCGGATTTCACTCTACTGTTAAGAGAAAGGAGATCTATTGATCTCACTAAAATGCAGGATGAAGCTGTAGAAATCAAATCAAACATGATGGCATTGGGAAATTTAAAAGCAAAATTTGAAACAGGAAATAAAGAAACTAGATGGTATAGAGAACAAGTAGGACCCTCTGGATCTGGGAGGTCTTCGGAAGATAAGATGGATGACATGGAGAGAATAATGAAATAATTGTCGAATAAAACATCGAGAATGGAATTAGACCAATAAAAGAATGATCAGTTCCCTAGAAAGGATTTTAGAAGGAATCCTAACCCTCAAATACAACAAAGACAAATTAAGAATGAAGAATAAAAGATTCAAGTCCCATTTAAGAATGAAAATTTTAAAGGACGAGAAGACATGCAAAATTTTGAGAAGTTATAAGAAGATATAAATAATCTTGGCGATGATTGTCAAGAACCTTATTTGATGAGACAAGATTATGAAAAATCCTTAAATACAGAATACAGGTCTGAAAATGACGAGAATAGAAATATTACAGAGGATTCAGCTTATCAAGGAATTGTCGATAATATAATGGCCGAAATCCAACAAAAATACAATTTAATTCCTAGAAACAGGAATACGACGACCGCCCCACCAAAGAAAATTCTGCCGAGAGGGGAAACAAATGAGGCGGCTTTGAAAGCTGCTAAAAAACAGACTGTTAAAACCAAGACTGCTGATACACAGTCTACCGAGACAAAGCTGGCAGAAACACCAGTTATTAATACAAGGAAAAATGAGGTTCCTGTGGCTGAAATAAAAACATTAAAAATCAATAAACCAGAAAAGAAGGGGATAGAAATCCAAACCAGATAAGTTGATAAGACGACGAGAAATTTAAGTCTAGAAAATGAAATTAATAAAATCAAAATCCCTATACCTCTGGTTGAACTGGCAAAAACCCTAGTATACAAAAAGAAAATTGCTAAAATAATTAATTTTTCAGACAATGAAAGTCAGGCTGACGTTATAAATTTAGAAGATGATAAGCCTAATATAATTTTTGGTCCACATATTGAAGGTGCGAGAGATACCTTCACCCCTTTCTATATCACGCTAACTATGCACGATCACCTGCTCCATAATTGCATGTTGGATTCTGGAGCATCTCACAATGTAATTCCTAAAGCCAATATGGATAGACTTGGTCTTGAAATCACTCGACCATATGGAGACTTGTATTCTTTCAATTTGAGAAAGGTTAAATGTGTAGGTATGATAAAAGATTTAGTAGTTAATCTTGCATAGATTCTTGTAAAAAGCATTCTGATGGATGTGGTTGTCGCTGATATACCTCCAAAGTATGACATGTTGTTATCCAGGTATTGGGGCACCAAACTTGGAGGATCCCTCCAACTCGACATGACATACGCCACAATCCCGATCTTCAGAGGACAGTTCACATGCTTGTATAGAGAAACAAGGTTGGCATTTATAGTAAGTGATCCGCTGAACCCAAATAAATAACCTATTTATATTGCCGATCAGGATTTAAGGAATTGTATTTTATCCATTGATGATGATTTAGATGTATGTATAGAAGAAAATTGTATAAAAAAAGAAAAATAAGAAAAGATAAGTAAAGATGTATATAGTTTCGGACTTTGGAAAATGTATTTTGATGGTGCTTCATATTGTGAAGGAGCAGGAGTTGGAGTGCTATTTGTGGCACTTGACGATGAGTTCATTATTCCTTTTTCTTACAGATTATAGTGGGACATAGATTACACTAACAATGTATGTGAATATGAGGCCCTAGTCTTAGGATTAGAAGCTGCCAAAAAATTAAAGATTAAGAACTTAGAAGTCTATGGTGACGCTGAAATGATCATAAAACAAATTAATCCTCAATACCAGGCTAAGAACCCAAGGTTTAGATCTTATAGGAACTTTTCTTGGGATCTAATCGATTTTTTTTTCTCATCGGTTAATGTTCATTACATCCCTAGAACTGAGAATCAACGGGCATATTCATTGGCCAAAGCGGCCTCAACCTTTGTGCCTCCAATGGTTTTCAAACTTAAATACCATATAGAGATGAGACATAGACCTTCCATACCAAATAATATACAACATTGGCAGGTTTTCGAGGATGATGAACAAATCAAGAAATTMTTAGAAATGGTGGATGACTTTGCCGAAACACATGTCAACCAAGAAAATCAGAATGATCTTKCTTGGATCATGCAGGAAGGGGAAGATCTTCAAGAGTTTCAAGATAAGATTGCTAATCATCRTATGCTTATTTTGAAAAATAATCAGATCCCCAAAGGCCTGATCCCCTTAGAGAGGTTATTTAATCATGMCGACATTTCTTTGAAGTCCACTTTACAGCCTCATCCAGAAGAAGTTGAAGATTGYGATATAAGCACCAAAGAAATTCCTAGGTTGGTAAAATTATCTAAGTACCTTCCTCCTGAAATAAAAAGTAAGTATGATGAGTTACTTAGACAATATAAAGATGTTTTTGCTTGGTCCTATGACGAATTAAGAACTTATGACACTACTATAATGGAACACAAAATTCCTCTGAAACCAGGTGTCAAACCACTCAGGCATAAACTCAGACAAATTAACCCTATATTGCTGCATGTGATAGATAAATAAGTAAAGAAAATTCTAGATGCCAAAATCATTGTCCCACTCAGATACTCCAAGTGGGTAGCTAATTTAGTTTTGGTAAGAAAGAAAAATGGTGAAATCAGACTGTGTGTAGACTTCAGGAATTTAAACAGATCATCACTCAAAGACAATTATCCATTGCCTAAAATGGATCACGTTTTAGAGAAAGTAGTAGGAGTTAATAGAATGTCTATGATTGATGGATTTTCAGGCTACAATCAAATTTCAGTACATCAATATGATAAAGAGAAAACCGTGTTCACTACCCCTTGGGGTACCTTTATGTATGATAAAATGCCTTTTGGTTTAATGAATGGAGGAGAAAATTTCCAACGAGCTATGGAAATCACCTTCGTCAGTGAGAGAGATAAGTTTGTTGTGATTTATCTTGATGATCTAACTGTTTTTTCTAAATATGATGTAGAACATCTAGTACACCTCAAGCAAACTTTCGAAAAATGTCGCAAATTTGGTTTGTCTCTAAATCTCAAGAAATCTCATTTTACAATGAAAGAAGGTAAAATCTTGGGCCATATAGTGTCTAGGGATGGAATTAAAAGTGACCTAAAAAGGATTGAAGCAATAGATACTATTAATATCCCCAGGAATAGGAAAGAAATTCAGTCATTTTTAGGGAAAATACATTTTTTAAGAAGATTCATTCTGAATTTCACTGAAATCGTAAAATTGATTATAGATATTCTTAATAAGGACAATGAGGTAAAGTGGAAAAGCGAGGCTAAGGCATCATTCGAGCATATTAAGAATGTCATAGGTGAAGCACCAATACTGGCAAGTCCTGATTATTTGAAATAATTTATGATTTTTTCATTTGCTTCCAAGCATACTATTGTAGTCGTATTGTTACAGAAGAATGATGAGGGTTTTGAGCAGCCAATTGCGTTCTTTAGTAAAAGTCTCAGTGATGTTGAAATAAAATATGATATATTGGAAAATAAATCTTACGCAATGGTGAAATCCCTCAAAGCTTTCAGAACTTATGTACTACATTCAAATATCATTTCTTATGTACCTACGATTTCTGTTAAGGATATACTAGTTCAACCTAACAACAATGGAAGGAGAGGCAAATGGTTAGCCAAAATTCAGGAGTTCGACCTGGAAGTTAAACCAAACAAACTTATTAAAGGTCAGGGCTTGGCTAAATTGTTGGCTAAATCAAATCTGAAAGCACTCAGAATAAATCATCTACAAGAGAATGAAGGATTTTTAGAGATAGATGAACTCGTTGTCACTATGCCCACAACTGAAATTCTAGAAAAAATCTCTTCTTCAGTTTGGTACAATGACATTGTTTGTTATTTACTAACCCTTCAGTGCCCCAACAACTTAACCCCATCTAAATCTAGGACATTGAAGTTACACATTTTAAAATATTGTAGTGTAGATGGTCAATTATATTGGAAAGATCCCTTGGGTTTCTTACTGAGCTGTTTAGTAGAATCTGAAACATAACAGTTATAAATGAATTCCACGAAGGAGTGTGGGGAGGACACGATGCTTGGAGAGAAACGACTTATAAAATCTTAAGAGCCGGGTATTACCGGCAAAAATTATTCACTGATGTAAACACTAAAGTCAGAACTTGTAATCCTTATCAGTTGTTTACATGCAAGCAGAACATTCTGGCATTACCTTTAGTTCCAGTTAAAACTGAAGCTCCATTTCAACAATGGGGTCTTGATTTTATTGGATGAATCCATCCACACTCGAGTGCTCAACATAAATGGATTCTGACCACTACAAACTATTTTACTAAATGGGTGGAATCTATTCCTATGCGAAACACAACAAACGCAGTAGTGATCAATTTTTTGGAGGAGAATATTCTATCAAGATTTGCCTTTCCTTGAAAAATAGTTACTGATAATGCCAAGGCCTTCAAATCCATGGCCATGATAAGCTTTTTCCAAAATTATAATATTGTTCTAGGACACTCCACAACCTACTATCCACAGGGCAATGGATTATTTGAGTCATCTAATAAAAGCCTGATCACTATAATTAAGAAAGTACTGACCGAAAATAAGAAAGCATGGCATGTACATTTAAAATATTCTTTATGGGATAACAAGATAGGCACAAAATGGTCAATCGAAATGTCTCCATTTAGGATGGTATATGGTACTGACATCATTTTACCCATAAATCTAGCGCTTCCAGTAATGAAACTCTGGAAAGACTCAAAAGAAGAGAGAAATGACATTACCAGGAGGATAAATCAACTGATTGGAGTTCAACAAAATAGGGCCGAAGTAGATGAAAAACTACAGAAGTATCAAGATAATATGAAATCCTTATTTGATCAAAAATCTAAAGATAGGGAATTTCTCCCTGGTGATTTGGTTCTAAAACGGGAATCTAGAAAAGAGGATGCTGGGAAACATGGTAAGTTTGATCAGATTTGGTGCAGACCATACAAAATTAGATCTTCTAAGAGAAAGAATGCATTGTCGTTAGAAAATCTCGACGGAAAGATTCTTAACGCCCCTATCAATGGGCGGTACCTCAAGCATTTCATGCAGTAATACTTCCCCGAACTCTCATTGTACATACCGGCTTGTTTTCATGTTGTGTTTATAGTTACCTTTCTTTCGGTAAGTTTTTATTTTTTCTGTTAATATATATATATATATATATATATATATATATATATCAAAATATGCAATAAGTAGGTTTCTAATCTACAAGAGTTCCTGACAGCTATCATGTTTATCTTATTGCATGATACTTGCCAATGACCAAGAGAATTGAGATATCAAAAAAGGTGACATGCATAGGTACTCACGTTAAATGTCTCTCAAAATAGGTAATAAATTAATAGTCTACTTGGCTGGAAGTATAAACAACTTCTGAGGTATGAATTTCTGTCTTAAAAACTTAAGTTCAAAATTTCCAGGAGATGTTAATCTGTAAGACAATAATCTGATGTTTACTAATATCATCACCAAAACCTTTAATCTGAGAAATGAAAGCAACTTTAAATTATTAAAATTTTTCTTTGGATGAAAGTAATATATATATATATATATATATATATATATATATATATATATATATATATATATATATATATATATATATATATATATATATATATATATAATTTAAGGAAAAGTTTAGAAGCTTGTTTAAGAGTGATTGTACCTACAACAGAACATCTGAAACATGTTTCTTTTCCCCTGTCTATGTTCAAGCTATTTCTTCACATGATTCTTGATATCATCCCATGAGCTTCATAGAGGAGAAAGGTCTCACCTTAACTTTGGAAACTCATAAACAAATCTTCAAAACGAGAATAGGTAAAGATTTTATAATTGCTCTAAATTTAACCGAACCAAAAGTATGTCTAGGTTAATCCTAACTCTCTTAGTTGTTCTAACAGGATTAAACTGAATTTTTCGCTTAAGGAAAGTCCCTAAAAAAAATAAAAATAAAAAAAAATAATAAGAACTCCCCTTGAGAACTTCCCTGAAGGCGAAGATGTTTGAAGGTCAGAAGAGGATTAGTCCAGAGCAATTAAAGTGAGTTGACAAACCTCTGTTGTTAAATTATAAACATATATCTTCTCGGGTATATTTCATATCGATTGATTTCCCCCACTTCATGTTTTGAAACAAGGCAGATGGTGAAAGGAAATTCATAAAATGATTTCCCCCATCTAGTCCAATAGAGACGACGAAAGGAAATTCATTAAATGATTTCCCTCATCTCAACATTTAAATGCTAAATTACTAATTGAAGTGGTGAAAGGAAATTCAATGTGAGAAATATGATAACTTCACCAGGGTACTGAACAGGCTCACTGGCAGTGAAGCAATGTCTACATATTTGATAGGTTGTTATACATGAATTACAAGATGCTCTGGTAACTTTTCTCTTTTCAGCTAGATCTACATTCTAAGCTAATGGGACTCCCTAACTTAAAATATTGGAATTTCTTCACCTTGATGCGAACAAAATCAAATAAATCCTGGTAGAACGATTAAGGTTGTTTTGATTATCTTTTACAAATCTGAGGTCATTTTTAGGAAAGGAAAACCATTATAAGCCTAGCTCGAGAGCACCAAATGATTTAGTTTTGAAAGTTTTCAAAGTTAAGGATGAAATCCTAAAATCCTGTTTTGTGTTTTCTTCAGATGTGTTTCACATAATTGAAATAATGGCTCCATTTACCCAATAAAGGCACTCGGTCTACATGTTATTCTCATCCCGCAAGGAGACGAGATCCCTAGATGGAGCCTATGTTGAAACATATATATTTTTCCAAAAATTTAGACTAAAAGAAGTTTCATTTTTTAAAAAAAAGAACAGGAACGCACTGGACACCACCCTCGAATGAAGCCTTTTGATTAATCCATTAGTCTAAAATATTTTAAATATTAGAGCCGCCCTTGGTTTAAAAAAGTCAAAACACTAAGGCAGCTTCCAAAGTATCGGGTTTCGGGGTTTTGCGAAATAATCAATTTGACATACGATGAGCTCCGAAATCTCGATTTTCGAAGTCGCAAAGGTTAGTTTAAAATCTAAACCAAGTTAATTAAAATGATTAAGAGTGTTTAACGATAATTAAAACTTATTGTGATTTCACGTTTTGGAAATTTCGCCTCAAATGACAACTCAAAATCCCGATATACAAAGTCATAAAACCCTTATTTAATTGGGATTAATTAAGGTTAAACATATTTAATATAATTTTTAGCCAGTCACATTTTTTGGAATCGGGGAATTATCACTCATCACGCCCAAAAAACCCCGAAGAATGAAGTCCCGAAAACATTAAGTTNAAGGAAATTCAATGTGAGAAATATGATAACTTCACCAGGGTACTGAACAGGCTCGCTGGCAGTGAAGCAATGTCTACATATCTGATAGGTTGATATACATGAATTACAAGATGCTCTGGTAACTTTTCTCTTTTAAGCTAGATCTACATTCTAAGCTAATGGGACTCTCTAAGTTAAAATATTGGAATTAATTCACCTTGATGCGAACAAAATCAAATAAAGCCCGTTAGAACAATTAAGGTTGTTTTGATTATCTTTTACAAATCTGAGGTCATTTTTAGGAAATGAAAACCATTATAAGCCTAGCTCGAGAGCACCAAATGATTTAGTTTTGAAAGTTTTCAAAGTTAAGGATGAAATCCTAAAATCCTGTTTTGTGTTTTCTTCAGATGTGTTTCACATAATTGAAATAATAGCTCCATTTACCCAATAAAGGCACTCGGTCTACATGTTATTCTCATCCCACAAGGAGACAAGATCCCTAGATGGAGCCTATGTTGAAACATATATATTTTTCCAAAAATTTAGACTAAAAGAAGTTTCATTTTTTTTAAAAAAAGAACAGGAATGCACTGGACACCACCGTCGAATGAAGCCTTTTGATTAATCCATTAGTCTAAAATATTTTTAAATATCATAGCCGCCCTTGGTTTAAAAAAGTCAAAACACTAAGGAAGCTTCCAAAGTATCGGGTTTCGGGGTTTCGCGAAATAAGCAGTTTGACATACGATGAGCTCCGAAATCTCGATTTCCGAAGTCGCGAAGGTTAGTTTAAAATCTAAACCAAGTTAATTAAAATGATTAAGAGTGTTTAATGGTAATTACAACTTATTGTGATTTCACGTTTTGGAAATTTCGCCTCAAATGACAACTTAAAATCCCGATATACAAAGTCATAAAACCCTTATTTAATTGGGATTAATTAAGGTTAAACATACTTAATATAATTTTTAGCCAGTCACATTTTTTGGAATCGGGGAATTATCACTCATCACGCCCAAAAAACCCCGAAGAATGAAGTCCCGAAAACATTAAGTTCTTAAGCATGTTTAATTTAACCTCTCACCAAAAATTAACAATATAAATTGATTTTTCGCACATTCATGTTTCAGGATATTTCAATGTTGTTACATCCAAAAATCCCGGTCGCGAATCGTCGAAATTTGGTAATATTTATTATGGATCAATGAAAATATTTTATAGCATAAGGCACATATCTCCAGTTGTACTCTCCGCATTAAAACAAATAAATTCATCGTCCGTAGAAGCACGCTCAAAATTAAGGAAGACTGAGGATGAATAAAAGCTTTTATTTCAAATTTCATTCTGACTTTCAGCAAAGTAGTAAGTTTTACTCAAGAAAAGCTTACGCCTTCTCCTCTGTAACAGGAATTCGCTTTTTATCACATGCATCATGACACCCAGGAAAATGTTGAAGAAGAGTGATGAGGTCGGTGAAGGATCAAATATGAACTTAGACATTCTGTATGATACCACACCACATGCTGTAGATTCAATCAGGTCCTGGATGCAAATTTTTGAAATCTTGGAGTGCGAAGTCATAAATTGCCCAGATGATTCTGGAGACAAAAAGACTAATAAGAATGGAACTAAACTCAGAGTTATAGCAGAGGTTGAAGTTCATAAAATATCTACACGACCGAAGCTCATGCCATACAATGACATGATAAGATGGGCTCTTGAGAACACCGATGTGCAGAGCAGGAGCATCATAAATCATCAAAAGGCCGTCGTCGACTCTTTCATGCCAGAACACATTCAAGTAATGTACAAGATATCCCCTGTTTCTAAATATATTTATAATGCCTCATTCGTAGAAGATTTGCAATGAAAGGAATGTGCAGAATTTGACCAAACCTATCCAGATATAATTAAAACATGGTGGGGAATTCCANAAAGAAATAATGAAGTAACACATGCATGCTCGTTCTGCCGGTATGAGAGAGAGATAGAAAGGAACCAAGTGAAATGATTTAAGTTTTTATTTTGTAACCGTTAATATCTAGGAGTAAGGAAAATTCTAACCGTCTAGTGTTGGTAACCTTCTGTATAAATATAGTTTCAAAAGACTAAAATAGGGCTTTTTCTTGGCCTATGGAAATGAAGAAATCTCTCATTTTTCAGAATTAAGACAATTGCAAACCAAATACTCCATATTTCGTCAATCCTGAGTTATGTGTTCTTCTGTTCTTTCATATTCCAACATATTTATTCGTATGTCTTTGATGAATTCCTAATCACAACTTAGTACAACATCTACTGTGGTTATATGTTTATTTAGTTATCTGATTGCTTACAGATTTTCCTCTGTGTTTTCTATTAACAAACATAAGACCCGAGAGTTAGTTAGATTGCCACATTTTATCCTTCATTAAAGGTTTCACATTCATTTTTATTCTTCTGTATTAGAGTGAGATTCTTCTGTGAGTGATGCCTCACTTTGTTTTAACAACTTTATGTTTTTATTTCATCACATTCATTATTTTCAAATTTGACTCAGACACGGAAAACGACCTCTAAATTGTTATACCATTAATTCAATTTCAGGAATTTTTCTCATATAATTGAAAATAGAAAAAGAAAACATAAAAACAACAGATCTTTTAACTTTCTTTACTCAATGACTATACTTGTTGCAACACAACCTAATATTGAACCTGGTCTCGCAAATCAGACCAACATCGCTTTAACCTTATTTAATGCCATCTTAGAGACTGCTAACACCCGGGTTGAACTTGAACATTCATGGGAAGTAATTGAATAGGACATAAGTGTTCGGGAATGTTGGGAATCCAGGCAAAGACAACTCAGAAATCAACCATAAATTCTTTCCCTAAAAAATTGATTTTCTTTTCATATTTTAAACTCTCTTATTTTTCGGATGCCTTGACATTATACTTTGAAGCCTTAAGTATAAAATCAGGAACACCACTTACAATCACTTGCACTTATCTCTGCAAGTTCTCAACACACAATATGCACAAAGCATTCACAACTATTTTCACTTAGCTCACTGGCTTACAACTGACTCCTTCTTACATTGCCTAGCTACTTATTTATACATTACAAAAGGGGCCTAAACATGGGTAAGACCCATGGGCTGACATCCCATACCCATTACATAAACCCTAAACCCAAAAAGTCCACAAAAAGGGGCGAGATCCCATGATCTTCGCTTCGCTTGGGCGCTCTGTATTTCACCAGCCTATCGTAGTCCCAAAAATGGTCAAATACGACCAAGGTTATCCAAAACTTGGTCGAGGGCCAATAGGCCCCCAACACTCGCCTGTGACTCATCCCCAGTCACTCTAATCTGGGAAACTCTACTTCAAAGGCCTCGAGCTACCTCGACTTGCTGCTTTGTCAGAGCCTCTTGCTTGGCAAATTCCTAAATGTCTGTCTCAGTGACAGGTCCTTGCAAGCGTTGTTCCACTGTGGTGACCACTTGTTCCAGCTATGGACCTTGTCCCTCGATCTCCTCAAAAAGTGTGTGTTATCACTCCAGGGAACTACTTAGGCTTGCATACTAAGTATGCCTAGTAACTTAAGAATTCAATACCTTTTTAGCAAATGGATTGATGGGATACCACAATAACTCGATGGAAAGGTTGCTTATCAAATAGTTAAATGAGCCAGTGCTCTTAGAAACTGTAAATCAGATGATAAATAACAGAGATGGTATGCAGAATATTTCTGAGACAACCAAATACATTAACATGCAGGGTTTATGCAACCAAATACATGCATAACATCGGGTCACACACAGCAATAGGAATTTCCTCAATCCAAATTATGAGCACAGGCTAAA
>JZKD02S0344203.1:76470-88290 GCA_000966675.3 Picea glauca
TACCACTTATTTTATGATTTAAAGAGTTAAGAGAGAAAGCATTAAGTGTGAGAGAGAAAGCTTGAAAACTTATATGTGTGCCTACACTATCAAGATATCCAACAACACATTAACTGAAGTGATGGCAAGTGGTCTTAAAGATGAAACAACATTAAAGAGAGAACCATTTACTATACCATTAAAGCATTAACCCTTTAGTGTGTTGGATTATAGCATGTAAAACAAGAGAGATCTTAAGATGACTTAAAACATGAAAATAGATTAAGAAAGTTGATTATGCCCCAAGGGCTTAAGCTGAGGACTAATGTGTGAAGAATATTTTAACCATCAAAGCATTAAGATATCATCAACACATTACTTATCCCAGCCTTATGATTTTGGGGGTTTCTCTCCCAATGTGTAGGCAATTATTAAACTTATAAATAACTTGGAAAGAGAGAGAAATACAACAAAAAAAACACTCAATGACACAATATGGAAGCAAGCCAACCTTTATTGTGCCAAAGGGGTTGGGAGGAGAGTAAGCAACAACAACTATCCACAAGATGCTCACTAACCCCACGTCCTAGGCTTAGAAGATGATTTATAAATGAGAAAACACTTGAAACAAACTAACCCTAGGCTCACACTTGGGAGGTAGGTTGTACCAATTCTCCTCCCAAGCTATGAGCTAGTAAAACCAACTAAAAAGTGAAGAAGTTATGCACAAAGAGCTAGAAAATGAAAGAGGGAGGTTGAGATTTGTCACCCGCTTGAAAAGAAGGGTCTTGGAGTGTTGTGTGGATTATTTTGGGTAGCATAACCCCCTCAACCTATTAAGAAACTGCAAAAACTGGCAAGGTATGCTTTCTAGAAAAGCTACACACAACCAACAGTGTGAAGAATTTTTTTTGTTTTTAGGGCAGAATTTTTTCTCATAAAAAAATTATGATAAAAGTGGATTAAAATGACCAATATAGGATGTTAGGCTAGCTGAAATATTATATGGAGTGAACAAAAATAAAATAATGAGTAAAGAGTGAGAAATAAGGAGTTTGAGTGAGCTTTAAGGGAGGACACTTCCTTGAGGCAATCCCAATAAAACCCTTGAAGCCAAACCTGCAAAACTTGACAAGATAATATGCATACAAGAAGATAATATTGTTGAATATGATAAAAAAGTGAAGTACTTACACCCTATTAGAAAACCCACGTATATATATTAACACGAATACTCGTTGTTAGATCTACCCAAGTAAAACACTTTACCCAAGAATCTACACTATGCAACCATAATGCCAAATTCACAATATTACCTCATGTGTAAGAAAGAACAAGAATACTCGTTGCTCTTCCAATATCCTCCAAAGTTTCTCTTTTATTACTCAAAAATGGATCTTGGAGAAATACTTTTTCCAAAACCCTAAGAGACAAATAATGGATGAAAGATGGACAAGAGAGAGAGAGAGAGTGGTGAAAATCAAGTAGCATAACAATAGCTCAAGGTATAGTGAAGAGGGAGTGAGAAAAGGGATCTATTTATAATTGGAGATACAAATATGCCTCTCTTGGATCAATTCCAAGTGTCCACCACCAAACATAAGATGACATCCCAAGGAGGGGGGGTGCACCATCTAGGGTTTGAGACATGGATGAATGAGCTGGATGGGTTTTGAGCCATTGGGATAAGAAAAAGAGGGATTTTTGAGGCTAGGAAAGGCACGCCACATGAGATAAGGGGCCCCAACTCATTTAAAAATAATTTTCTAGAGTTTTCCCATGAGGGGGGGTGTAACTTCCCTAGGAGGGCGCACCACTTAGGGTTTTAGCAAGGAGTGGAAGGGAATAAATGAAAGGAGGGGAGTGGGGCTATGCTAGAAGGTGATATGGAGGGTAAGGTAAGGAATTACACATGAGAGAGGGGTCCACCACCCCTTCTATACTTAAGTTACAACATCTCCTCAACAAGGGGGACGTAAATCCCCTAGGGGGTGTGAGGGTTTGAGTGAGTAAGGGGGTGAGGTTGTGTGTAAAGGTTAAATCAAGTTAGGTTGGGTGGGTTTAGGCTAGGAAACCTCTCTCTATTCTTTTTCTAGCTTTACATCATCCTTTTAACTCATTACTACAAAAATTACATTTTTTCTATGTCATGACCTAGCAATTAAAATTGTTGTTTTTGACTCACTAACACTCCTGGTGGGCGAATCCATAGAAAAAATTGTTCGAATCAGCTGAAAATTGGTCCAAGGGTGTAAGGGGTCTTTTTACATTTCTTTTGAGCACAAATACCCCTATCAAAAGTCCAAGGACCTAGTTTTTACAATTTTTTCTCAAAAATAATTAATTAATTAAATAATTAAACCTTCAAACTTAAGGAAATTTAATTAAAAATTAATTAATTAAAAAATCTAATTTAGAATCGTCGGAATTCCGCGAAACATTCTAAGATGTCATACATGGTCATTTACATCATCCCTAAACAATAGTTTCCAAAGGATGAGCCCATTAGAATGTCCTTCACCACTTTGGAGGAATTATTGCAAGTGTGAGGGAAAAACTCAAGGGAAATCAATAAGGCTGAAAAGCGTAATTGATAACCTGAGGAAAAACAACCCTCGATGAAATGAACTGTCCAAATGAAACCATCCCAAGGTAACTGACCTAACTATGACCAATGCAAACCTATTACATTATTAACCCATGTAGGGGTGTGGAAATTCCATTTACAAAAAGAAGTGATGGGGCCAAAAATGCCTTGTAGAACCAAATAATCTTTGACAAATGAGCATATGATGATGCACCTCATCATGGCACATGGATTTGGCCCCTTATTTGAATAGGCAGTCAACTTCTGGCTCCACATGGGGATGTGTGTTCGATCTTCTCACATGAGATAGAGAGCATATGAGAATCCAGCACCTATAAAACATAGTGCTCACCAATAACCAACATAAGAATACATATATACATAATGAAACAAACAAATAGTATAAACAACATCTACGTAATGAAATAACTAAAGTACAACATCATGCTACAAAATGAATCTATGATACATAAATAATTCTAAGTACATATCAACATAATGAATAAAATAATACAAAATTGAAAGACATGAAAAACGGTTAGAGATACGTTATAGAGGGTGTCCCTTTGGACACCAAGTTTCTCATCATCTGAAGAAGAGTTTGAGTTGATGCCCATTCCTCAGAATTTTGATGGGCTCACCTTCCAAATGACTAAGATGAAAAGAATTAGGCCCTGCTATTTATCTGATCAAATATGAACCCAACCAGAAGCTGTCAAAATTGCCATATTTTCTAGGTTTCTCTCTGCCTTTATCCCATAACAAAACTATATCCTCGATCATGAAATCCCTCTTTCTGGATGACCTGTCGTAATATTTCTTTACCTTACTTTGATTTCTGCAATTCTGATCTTAAGCCTTCCATCTGATTTCATCTAACTCAATGATCTGATTGACCCTGCTATGAACTGCATCCTGCTCTGTGGAAACATCCTCAACTGATCCATAAGTAGTAAGTCTAAGGTTTACTGGAAACCTAGCCTCCAATCCATATACTAACTCAAAGGGACTCCTTCCAGTTGCTGATGTCTTTGTTATTCTGTCAGCCCATAATGCATGTTTAATTTTACTATCCCAAGATCTCTTGTTTTCACCNATGAGATAAGGGGCCCCAACTCATTTAAAAATAATTTTCTAGAGTTTTCCCATGAGGGGGGGTGTAACTTCCCTAGGAGGGCGCACCACTTAGGGTTTTAGCAAGGAGTGGAAGGAAATAAATGAAAGGAGGGGAGTGGGTCTAGGCTAGAAGGTGATATGGAGGGTAAGGTAAGGAATTACACATGAGAGAGGGTTCCGCCACCCCTTCTATACTTAAGTTACAACATCTCGTCAACAAGGGGGACGTAAATCCCCTAGGGGGCGTGAGGGTTTGAGTGAGTAAGGGGGTGAGGCTATGTGTAAAGGTTAAATCAAGTTAGGTTGGGTGGGTTTAGGCTAGGAAACCTATTTCTATTCCTTTTCTATCTTTACATAATCCTTTTAACTCATTACTACAAAAATTACATTTTTTCTATGTCATGACCTAGCAATTAATATTGTTGTTTTTGACTCACTGACACTCCTAGTGGACGAATCCATAGCAAAATTTGTCCGACTCAGCTGAAAATTGGTCCAAGGGTGTAAGGGGTCTCTTTACATTTATTTTGAGCACAAATACCCCTATCAAAAGTCCAAGGACCTAGTTTTTACAATTTTTTCTCAAAAATAATTAATTAATTAAATAATTAAACCTCCAAACTTAAGGAAATTTAATTAAAAATTAATTAATTAAAAAAACTAATCTAGACTCGTCGAAATTCCATAAAACTTTCTAAGATGTCATACCTGGTCATTTACATCATCCCTAAACAATATTTTCCAAAGGATAAGCCCATTAGAATGCCCTTCACCACTTTGAAGGAATTATTGCAAGTGTGAGGGAAAAACTCAAGGGAAATCAATAAGGATGAAAAGCGTAATTGATAACCTAAGGAAAAAAAACCCTCAATGAAAGGAACTGTCCTAATGAAACCATCCCAAGGTAGCTGACCTAACTATGACCAATGCAAACCTATTACATTATTAATCCATGTAGGGGTGTGGAAATTCCATTTACAAAAAGAAGTGATGGGGCCAAAAATGCCTTGTAGAACCAAATAATCTTCGACAAATGAGCATATGATGATGCACGTCTTCATGGCACATGGATTTGTCCCCCTAGTTGAATAGGAGGTCAACATCTTGCTCCACATGGGGATGTGTGTTCGATCTTCTCACATGAGACAGAGAGCATATGAGAATCCAACACCTATAAAACATAGTGCTCACCAATAACCAACATAAGAATACATATATACATAATGAAACAAAAAAATATTATAAACAACATATACGTAATGAAATAACTAAAGTACAACATCATGGTACAAAATGAATCTATGATACATAAATAATTCTAAGTACATATCAACATGATGAATAAAATAATACAAAATTGAAAGACACAAAAAAGGGTTAGAGATATGTTATAGAGGGTGTCCCTTTGGACACCAAGTTTCTCATCATCTGAAGAAGAGTTTGAGTTGATTCCCATTCCTCAGAATTTTGATGGGATCACCATCCAAATGACTGAGATGAAAAGAATTAGGCTATTTATCTGATCAAATATGAACCCAACCAAAAGCTCTCAAACTTGCCATGTTTTCTAGGTTTCTCTCTGCCTTTATCCCATAACAAAACTATATCCCCGATCATGAAATCCCTCTATCTGGATGACCTGTTGTAATATTTCTTTACCTTACTTTGATTTTTGCAATTCTGATCATAAGCCTTCCATCTGATTTCATCTAACTCAATGATCTGATTGACCCTGCTGTGAACTGCATCCTGCTCTGTGGAAACATCCTCAACTGATCCATAAGTAGGAAGTCTGAGGTGCACTAGAAACATAGCCTCCAATCCATATACTAAATCAAAGGGACTCCTTCTAGTTGTTGATGTCTTTGTTATTCTATCAGCCCATAATGCATGTTTAATTTTACCATCCCAAGATCTCTTGTTTTCATTGACTATCTTCTTAACTATGGTCATTAAATTTTTATTACTTGATTATTCTTGACCATTTCCTTGGGGATAGTAATTTGATGCATGTGACAAGATAATACCATACTTAGAACAAAAATATGACATCTCAGTGGAACAAAAGGCCTTGGCATTATCTGTCACTATCTTTGATGGGACCCCAAATCTAGTTATGATTCTGTGTTCTAGGAAATCCATCACAACCTTTTCAGTTGTTGGCTTGGTAGGAATGGCTTCAACACACTTTGTAAAGTAATATGTTGTTGTGATGACCCATGAATAACCATTACTTGAATTATCATTAAACTTCCCAATGAAGTCCAAACCCCACTGCTAAAAAGGTGCTTCAAACACTACTGGTTGCAAGGGGAGTTATGCAAAATTTTTATTTCTTGTGAAAAGATGACATGACTCACATTTTTGAACGAATTGATGTACATCTAAAAATATGGTGGGCCAATAATATCCTACTCTGAGGATTTTTTGGGTAGTATTTTTAGCAACAAAGTTTCCACCACAAAATCCTCCATGGAATTCATCCATTAGTTTCTTTGACTCAACACCATCTACACATCTAAGGATAACCCCATCATGATTATTCCATCCCAATCCATCTCTAGTAAGGACATACTTAGAATATTTTAACCTAAAATCCCTTTTCTTATGTCCTACTGGATGACTTGGACAAGTTAGATTCTAAAGATAAAGGATGATGTATGTATACCATTCAACCTATTCAAGTCTTAATAAATTAGGATGCCATTCTTCATTATTGATTTGGAAAACCATGTCCAAAGCCTTTTCATTACTTTTTGTCAACATTTTTGCTAGGCCTTGACCCTTAATCAATTTTGTAGGTTTGATTTCCAAATCATACTCTTGGATTTTAGCAATCCACCTACCCCTTGAGCCTAATCCTTCCACTTGAGATAAAACATCTTTAATCATAGAATTAGGAACATAACCAATCACTTTGGAATATCCAATTGAGACTCTGAAATGTTTGAGTGATTTGACTAAGGCATAGGCTTGTTTCTCAAACATGGGATACTTAAGCTCTGAATTTTGCAAGGTCCTACTCATATATGCAATGGATTGTTCATGGCCTTGATCATTTTTCTCAAGCAACACACCAACAATAGTGTCTTGAGAAGCAAAAGAGAAAATCTAAAAGTCCTTGTTGTAGTATGGGCTAATAAGGATGTGAGCTTCACATATTGCAGTTTTAATAATTTCAAAAGATCGTTTAATTTCTTCATTCCATTCAAATTTTACATCCTTCTTGAGTATCTTATATATAGGTTTCATGATCTTAGCATAGTTAGGAATGAACCTATGGAAAAAATTGTTATGTCCTAAGAAGGATTGGAGAGCTCTCTTTGATGTAGGAAAAGGCACCTTACCAATGGATTCAACTCTCTCTAGGTCTAACTTGACCCCATCTTTAGTAATTATGTGTCCCAATAGTTTACCTCTAGTTACCCCAAAGACTGACTTAGCAGGATTTAGAGAAATTTCAAATTCTCTACATTTGTCCAAAACTTGCCTAAGGTGGTTAATGTGAGTTTTCCCATCCTTAGAAAATACTGTAATCATCTTGATATATTTCAATCAATTTCCCAATCATCCCCCTAAAGGCATAATCCATAGCTTTGTGAAAATTATCTCCTACATTTGATAAACCAAATCGCATTCTAAGATATTCAAACTTTCCCCACAGAGTAGTAAAAGTTGTCTTATGTCTATATTATTCTCTAAGTCTAATCTGATTATAACTCGAGAAGCCATCAAGCATGGAAATCATTCCTGATCCTGTAACTCTTTGAAGTAAATTTTCCATCTTGGGAAGGGTGTATTGGTCTTTTTTGCAAGCAGTGTTTAAATTCCTGAAGTCAATGCATAACCGGATTTTTCCAGTCTTCTTCCTAGTAAAAACCAAATTTGAGCACCATGAAGAATTTCTAGTTTGTGCAATGATGCCTGCTTCTAACATTTTATGTAACTTGTGTTGGACCAAAGGAGCTAACTTGGGGTTTAGTTGTCTCAACTTCTGTCTAAAGGGTTTGGTTTCTTCCTTGAGAGGAATGACATGTTGAATTAAATCTTCCCTATAGACCTTGAGTTCATCATAGATGAAGGCCAAGACATCCCTATATTCCTTTAATAACTTAACAATTTCATTCCTTTCTTCTATATGGGTAGTCTTGCCTATACTTACCATCCTAGGCTCTTCATTAGTTGCAATGTTGACTTCAAGGTAATTACATAGTTTTTTATTTGATTCTTCATTTTTCTTATGACCATCCTGTCTATCAAAATCCATTTCTGAAGAGACCACTCACCTAGGGGGTACTTTCACCTCATCATCAATTTCAGTGTAATTACAACCCTCCTCTTTAATACTTATGTTCAAATCTGAAAATTCATGCATATGAGTCAAAAACTTAATAACTTGTTTGTCATCATCAAAAACCTGCCAATGATTCATGTTATTCAAAACTGAGAGTCTAAAAATTACTTCCACCGAAATGTTTTCATCAATCAAGTTGTCTGTAAGTTGAAGTGTGGAAGTAGCTACTGCAAGTTTATCTTCCTTTGAATTTTTTTCTCTAGGAATAAGAATCAAGTCTATAGCATCTAGGTCATAAATTAAATCCCAAATTGCATTCCTATATCCTTTCAATCTTTCAGACTTGCAAGAAAAAATACCTTTTAACTATTGTATAACCAAGTCTGGATCCCCTTTGATGTTTAGACATCTTATGCCTCTATATTTGCAAAGTTCTAAACCAAGGAATGAAGATTCACACTCAGCCACATTATTGGTTGCATCAAATGCCAATCTATAAGAAAATTTCAACACTTTACCATTTGGAGCTTGAATCACAATCCCAATGCCCTTTCCTTCTCTAGAAAAGTCACCATCAAAATTCATGTACCACACTTTGTCTACTTCATCATCTTGGACTTTATCGTCTAAGGGCACAATAGAGTTAGACAAAATTCCATAATTACCAAGTGTTGGAATATATAATTCCTAATTATCTAATATGATGTATTAAGAAGTAGATCCAATCTCTACGTGAGTTGTGTGATCTTATTATTAGGAGTTTGTTAGGCATTTGGATTTTTGAGATCCTAGATTTGTGTTTATGGTTGAGATATTTACTCAACCTCTCATCCTATAATTGGAATAAGTTAGATCTGATAACTATCAGTGAGCTGTATATAATGAGCCGCAAATGTATTGTATATCAATAATCGAGTAATCTAATAGTGTTGTGTTATAATGTCTCTCTCATTTGTTAATTTGGTATCAGATCGACTGTGAGGGCATGTACAGGAGACTGTATCTGGAGGGTAGACACCAAGTGGAGTGTTGTCAGTATTCATTGTTGATTGTTGTGATCTGCCATTCTTCTCAGGTGTAGATTATGAATCTTGGGCAACTAAAATAAAAAAATTGCTATGGTTAGTAGATTTACTGCATTATGATCAAGAAGATAGTGTCAATTTCTATGATAAGAGAAGAGGTGAAATAACATTACAACTTATTATATCAGCAGTGGATGAAAACATATTGTCTAGTATTTTTCTTGAATTTGGTGAAGTAAGTAGCCCAAAAATATTTTGGGATATTCTTGAAATGAAGAAGTGGAGCGAGGATGTTGAAATTCATGAAGATATTGATGTTGAAAATGATGATTGTGTTGAACACTTTGTAGCTGAAATAGAGACTGAAAATGATAGCATTGAAATTGCAATGATTGATGATGAAAGTGTGTTTGTAGCTGATAAAGACAAGTGTAAAACAACCCATTGGAATCAAAGTCTTATAGAAGAAAGTCTCTTTGAAACAAAGACATATGAAGTCAAATTTGATGAACACTATTCATCTCATGAAGAGTGGTCAAATATATTGCAGGAGAAACATCTTATTAATGAGCTATTGTTTGGTGAGAAGAGAAGCTCATTTGCATACTCAAATCAAGTGGAAGACAACTTTATTTTTGCAGAGAAGGAAGAGAATGAAGATGAAGAGGAGAAAAATTAGAAAGCTCTCTTAGAAGAGAAAAATGAAAATAACAAACATTGTTTTGATATTCTAATGAATGCTTTTGAGTGTGCAGGGTTTACTAAGTAAGAATGTGATGTTGAGCACTTACGTGAAGTGCGAGATAAGTTTGATGAAGAATTAAAACTTATTAAGGAATGGTCTCAAAATCCATATTGTGATGAATGCAAAGAAATATTACATTATGATGAGGACTGTATGGACACTAAAGAAGAACAAGACTGCATTACAGATATAGAAACTGGGTTGTTTTTTATGAAGTGGAGTCCTGAAGAAATAAAGTATTACTATGAACTAATGTTGCAAGAAACCCTTGAGCATGACATTGATGATTGTACTCAGAAAGAGAAACAACAATCCACTTATAAGAATTTTGTAGGATCTGCAAGTATTAAAAATGAACTCATATTCCAAGAACTTGAAGCAATGTTGAAGACAAGGAACATTAACCATAAATCAAGGTTGAGAAAGAAGAGATACACAAGAATGACAATGGAGAAAAAAATAAGAGTTAAAGTGTTTCAAGTTTGGATAAGGAAATGCAAAAAGAAGGACAAACATCATACAACAACGAAGAAATCCAAGATGAAATCACAGTTGATGAGTCAATTGTTAAAGTTATGTTGTAATGATGTAAGCCTAGTTGAGACTTAGACCAATAGACATATTATTCATATTACTTGGAGTGTTGAGAATCCATTTCTCCATTAAGGGGAAGTGTTGGAATAATGTCGAAATATCAACTATTTGTTAGAGTTGGTTTCATGGTTGTTATAGCTGTATTTATTTATAGCTTCTAGGTTGTTTTCAGATACACAAAAGTAGAGGTTTGTTATAGGCTTTCCTAGCCTATTTATTTGTAATCAATTTATCAAATTAATTGTATAGATGGTGTGAGCATAGACTTACTTGTGATGTGCCCTTATGGCCTCACTGTTATTGATTTTAATTATAACATGGCAGGGGACCATACTTATGAATCATAATTAATTGCATCTTTGTGTTTTTCTCACAAAGTTTAATTGTGTTTTTGTATTTCAAATTTATTATTTTAAGACCATGGAAAATATATCTTTATTAAAATTCATATAACTATGTTTTTATATCATATAATTATGTTTTTATGTTTATATTTCAAAGTTTAAAAATTACAATTATTTACATGGTTGTGTATTTGTATTTTTATTTCAAATTTACCATTATAAGATAATGGAAACGATATTATTATGAAATAACCCTGTATGTGCTTCAAATGAATTCATATCCTTATGAAATAGCTCAGTTTGTGATTTAAATTATATTTTTATTTAATATACCTATTTAATTACAGGTTTGTGTTTTTTGAAATGGATAAATAACTAAAATTTGTTAATTATTAGATGATATTTACAATATGAATAAATTGTGATTATAAAGTGGAAATGAAAATTAAAACATATTTTTTTAATGTTATTTTTCATAATCATTAAAATAAAGAAATTATATATCTCCAAAGTTCATGATCTATTGGATCATTGATATTTAGTTTTTTGCTAAAATGTGTATTCATTTAATCATTTTCAATGCAATAAAAATCATTGTCATAGAATGAAGAGACCATATTGATTAAATCAAAACCCTTTAGATTGAAGAAAAGTGTATTAGAAATTTCAAACATTATCATCTCTACAATTAAAGAGTATTTGAAGTATTTACCAATATCTATATTTTCTTTGTATATTGATCTTTCTTATTTTATATGTATATTTTTTATTAGTTTGTGTATGTTTTTGCAGTTTAATTTTATTGTGTTTTATGTTGCTCATGTGATATATATATATATAAATTATGTTATTAATTTTTCCTTTATTTATAGTTATTATGTTTTTTTTTACATAAATGACAAAAAAGTTAAAAAGAAGAAGAAAACAGAAGAATTGAACATTATTTTTAAAAGATTAGATATAACAATTGTAATAAGTAATTCTGTAATTTTAATCTTATAAATGCAATATGTATCTATATTTTTTTTTATCCTAGTTTAAGAATCTAAAAAAATGAATTTCATTTTATATTGAAATATAAATAATTATTTTTTCTTTTAATAAAAGTGATCACGATCTATATTATTGTAGGTTGT
>JZKD02S0344203.1:100276-110546 GCA_000966675.3 Picea glauca
TCTCCTTTCGATGGCTCCTAGCTCTGACACACACACTTGCTCATGCATGAAGAAAATCAACCACTTTTGATGACCTTGTTGTTGTCTCTAGTTGTTGTAGCATCAGTCCTCCATACAGTCTTGCACTAATTCTCTAATCAATCTCCTGCTAGTTTTCTTCTTGCTTGCTTAACTTTTTCCATGAGTAATATCCTCAATATATAGGAGAAGATAGATTAGTTACTTGGATAGGAAATGATCCCAAGATATCAGCAAAACCAGTACTTAGATAACCATTCGCTAGCCAACTCATTCTTCTCGAAGATTCCCTTCTAGAAGGCTCGAGAACTTCATCGTTTTCCTCTTTAAGACAATGTTCGCACCCTGACTATTAGGTACAGTGAAAACTCCTCGCACTCCATCTTAAAGCAGCCTACGAAAATCAGGCATTCTCATAGGCAAGTATATAGGTAGCCTACGAACCTCTTTAAAAACATGATTTCTGGAAGCAAACAAGTGTAACTTTTCTCAGGAAATTGTTCTTAGTGAAGAGCTTGATTTTCAATCATCATAACATCATCATGACATCATCACGATGACCAAAATTGTGGATAACAGAATGGCCCCCAAAGTCTAAGAGTGGAACTAGTGACAGTCGATAGACTTTGTAAGCTGTATGTGTGTGTCAAGAACCAAGAGCACATCTAATCAGAGACCTACAAACATCCAAGCATCAGCAGAATATTATGTATACCAATTCCTGAGGTAAGTATTCCCATACTCAGATCATAGATTGACGACGTCATAAACAAAGGTCATGGCCACCAATCATACACTGTGGATCCATGCATTCATAATATAGCATAGCCACCTGAATACACTATGGATCTATGCGACAAATTTTCAATCAAAATGACATATCCACGAAACATACACAGTGGATCTATGTGTCGCAAATTATACATACTCCATCGCAACCTAGATCATAAAGACAATATCTAGGGTCTTCAATCTCATCGTCCAAAGTACGAATCTAACCATTTGATTACATGTGTCGAAGTCGAACATGGTAGAAACCACTTGATTACCGGTCATTGATGTAACCGTTAACAAGTGCGAGGGAAATCACCATTGATGTCAATGACTCCCAAGGTACTAAAGTACAATCCATCGACTATGAATAGATGAGTTGATGTCGAACAACCAATGGAATCTTTCAATCAGGGGTCAATGATGTAAACCCACTATCGAAATCAAGGAAACTTGCCATTGAGGTATGCAAGCTCCAAGGTACTGAATAATTTCTAAGCCTTGAGTCCGGATAATGTGCTGAAGTCGACGGAACATGACTCGTCATAGGAGGGCCTTGATGTATCCCCCGTCAATGACACGAAATGAATAACATAGTTTGAAGGTCAAACAGAGCATGTAGCAATTGGACTTTGGACACAGGGAAGGCCGACACGGAATGAATGGATAATTGCAGATGTCCGACTCAAAGAGAGGTTTCAGATGGACTTCTCTTGAACATATGAATGACACGACCAGTGATTTGGCAACATTGACTCAAATAAGACACATGGAAATACCTTGTTATCAAATCAGAATGAGCGACAAATGGATTTCCCAAACCGGATTCAAATGATGAATAGGGGGGTGTCATGTTCAAGAGCAACACTTACTATCAATCAATTCAAAGATGAAACATATCCCTTTCCCAAATTTTCCCCCACCATTTCTGGCAAGTACCTCTTTATTTTTACGCAAGATTGAAGAGGATCACATATGCTTGTTGATATAAGCTCATCCTTCGGATGAGTCCCTCAGAGTATTTTTAATGAACCCTAGGAAGGAGTGGTTCGGTCCCATTACGGGTCTGTCAATGTTTGTTTAACGAGTCTAGAGATAGAAAACTCGAAGGTTTTTCAAGATTATAGAGTTTGGAAAAAAACTTTAAAAGAGAACTCTCTCAGTTCCTTTTTTGTACAATAGTCCAACGAGACCGAAAAAGGGTTAAACTATCGCTCTAAAGACGCATACTTCAAATACTTTAGCGAGCATGAAAATAGCAAGGTTGCTCAACAATCTTTTCTCATTTAGAGAGTCTGAAAAGAGCTTAAAGAAAACTCTAGGGGGGTTCCTTTTTCGTATAACCACAGCGAGCCCGAAAAAGTGATAAAACAATGCTTGGTCATGTTCTTATGTTTTTCACAAGAGCAAGAACGGACAAAAAACGCTCGAGGTTTTAGGTAAAAACCATAACAAACAACCAAAATTACACCACACCGAGGAAAAATTCTGTCCATAACCATCCATACTTCTCACCTACACATCATTTCACTCATTTCCACATTAGTGATTAGGGTTAAATAATAAATAATCATAAAAAACCAACATTTGATATAGTAAAAAGTAATAAAATGAACAAATAACAAAATTTACCATACCATTTTCACATTTTACCATTGAGTGCCCAAAAACCCTCATTTACCCTCTACCTTCGGCGTCGAATCCCAAGAGTTACGGGAGACCATCTGACGTGGTGTCAACTATATTTTGGTAAGTGCCTCATCCCTTATCTTTTCATGGTTCAAAATTATATTTTCATTGGTTAAAAGTCAAGTTTTAAGTCAAATTTTTGAACCCTATGCTCGTGGGAGCATTCTCGCAGGTGGCCCATACGGAACCTGCGAGAATGACCCATTCTCGCAGGTGGGCCATGGGAGACCTACGAGAAGTTCGCATTGTGCAAAGAAGGCCACCTGCGAACAGTGCAAAATCTAAAAATTTATGTAACGTTTAACCAATTGCAAGATTTTTATCTCATGAATAAAATCACTGACCATGTTTGTGTGTTTTTTATGCAGGTTGCTAGCCATAATCATGGTGTTAGAGTGGTGGGAACGAGAGCACGAGGAGGATAATGCCAATGCAGAAAACCATCCTCCAACCATAGCTACACTAAGAGACTGTGGTCTCTTAAAGTATTTCCGCATCTCGGGCATGAGAGCCCAAGTTCAATTATTCGAATACTTAGTCTGGATGTGGGATCCGGACCAACAAGTGTTCATCGTGGGAGTTCATATGTTGACCATCGATATCGACGATATCTATTTCTTGAATGGATTATCCAGACGTGGATCCTATGTCAGTTTGTCTGGAAGCAAAAGAGGTGGGTTGAAAATGAGCGAGTATTGTAACCAATATTGCGTACCCAAGGCAGAAAGACAAAAAGGGAAAGTGGAAATTTGGGGAGTTACTGATATAACTCTCTGCATGATTCTCTTCACCATTGCTCAGATGGCAGGAATTTCAGCTCCACATATGGCCCTACAGAGCTATTTCCAGTATGCCATCGAGTGTACTGAGCCCCGGGTGTTTAACTGGGCTGACGCAGTATTACGCAATATCAAGAAACAGTTGACTAAGTGCAGGCGTGGAGACCTAAAACAGTTCGGATATGGTTCTTTATTAGTTTCCTTCTTCTTAGAGAGGGTCCTTGTGCTACGTCTATAGACTGAGTGGCAATTTTCGGGTCCCAGGGATTCGAGGATGTTACGGTGGTATCAGCTCATGGCCCGACATGTGGCAGGTCCCATCGTCAAATATGATGATGTTTTCTTCGACTGGTTGCAGAACCAGATGTTGATGGTGGACGACTATGCATATGCTGGGATGGATTTCCGAGGAGATCCCGATTTATCCCTACCCGAGGATGCATAGTGGGGAGACCTCGGTAAGAACACACAAAATTTTGTTTTTTAAATGTTTTTGAATTTTAACCATATTTAAATGTTTTTGTTTTTATAGTTTTACCCAAAGACTAACACAAAATTCTTGTTGATAACACAGGCGTTGGACCATACAGACCTGCTGGAAGTTCTGCTATCCAGCGGTGAGGAGAGGCAGCAGTAGCAGTTCCACAGTACGTTGAGGACTATCTGACAGTGGAGCAGAACTTAGAGGGTCTGATGGCAGACGTTCCAGATATGACTCTAGAGGAGATTCCACAACACGATCAACATCACACTATGGGAGTCTTTACCTCTATGGGCCGACTACTCCACAGAGTTGCTAGGAAATTAGTGTGCTATCGTGAACATCATCCTTGATGTCATTATGTAGAAGCTATGAGCTTCAATTTTGATATTTTAGTCCTCGGACACATTTTGTAAAAACAAACTTTGATCATTATATATATATACACGGCTTCTACCGACTTACTTTACATTGTGTACATTTTAATGTGTTTGATTTATAAATGATTTAAATGCTTGTCCAATACATAATTAGCTAAAGCATCTGTCAATGTATTAAGACATCTAGGAATGTGTTGATATTCAATGTGATCAAAATGTCATTCCAAGAGGCGAATCCACAAATATACCCTTAATAAAGTAGTACTTCGAATAGAGTAGACATTACTTAGCTGTAATACTACAAGCTGCGAGTCAAGTCGCACAACCAAGTGATGAATTCCAAGAGAGATAGCATCAACCAATAACTCAATAATGGTACTATACTCTGTAATGTTGTTGGTTGCCTGACCAAGACATACACCTCGTAAAGATATAAGCTCATTTGTTGGGGCATAGATTGCCCATGCAGCGGAAGATAGGTTCCGAGTACTACGGCTAGAACCATCAGTGAAGCCAATATAAGGTAGTGAATACTCCAACATCTGGCAATCAAACACAACTTTAAGTAAGGGCAGAGACCAGATAACGTCAAAAGCAAACTAAAAGAACACACACACACAGTATGATACATAAAATACAAGTACTCGTTCACAAATGACTCATGCATAGTACTTCTTTAAGTACAACCCATTCCTGGGTTCACTCAAAGGTACACCATCATAATCCATCAGCTCATACGCTCCTTTTTCCAAAACTTTGCTAACAATGTAAGGCCCATGCCACATTGGTTCGAATTTCCTAGCTCCTAAGACATCTTTATCTTGTTCATATAGAAGAACAAGATCTCCGTCACAGAAGACACGAGGCTTGACATGCTTGTCATACTGTGCCTTAACGCGTTTCTTAGGGGCTTCTATTAAAAGAGTAGCATCACGGCGAGTCTTGTCTAATCGCATCAGATACAAAAGACGTTCCTCTTCAGCAGAAGTATTAGGTAAGAGTTCTACAACTAGCTTCAAAGATGGTATTTCACATTCTATTGGCAGAATGGCTTCCATGCCATAAACTAGTCGAAAGGGTGTAAATCCTGTGGCAGATTTAACAGATGTCTGATATGCCCACAATGCTGAAAACAACATCGTGTGCCAGCTAGTTTTATGGATTCCTATCATCCGTCGAATCATATTTATAAGAACCTTATTGATGGCTTCGACCTGGCCATTGGCCTGTGGATAATAGGGTGTTGAGCTATCATGACGAAGGCCCAACTTCTCTGTAAGTTCAGACATCGTGTAATTTCTAAAATGACTACCGTGATCAGTAACGATAGCCTGAGGAACACCAAAATGAGTGATGACATGGTTGAAAAGAAATAATGTTGCAGTCTTCCTAGTATTATCGAATGTCAGCATCGCCTTGGCCCACTTAGTAAAATAATCAATAGCTACAATAATATAACCATGCCCCCCGACCAAGTGAGGGTGACATGTCATGAAATCAATAACCCATTTAGCAAAAGGATTGACTGAGACTATAGGATGAAGGGGAGCAGGATGCGACCGAATCTTCTGATGATAGGTCTGGCAGGCATGACACTTCTGAACAGCAGTAATATAGTCCTTGAACAAGGAAGGCCAAAAGTAACCTGCATGTAAGATCTTATGGGCAGTAGCATACCCAGACATATGACCACCACATGCTCCTGTATGGCAGTCATTCAAAGCTTTCTCAGCTTCGTCAAAATTCAAACAACGCCGAAAGACAGATTCAATGCCTCGACGGTATAGAGTATCGCCGAGGATAATATAATGACGTGCTTGATAACAGATACGATAGCGTTTGGCACTAGACACAGCAGGCTGGAAAGTTTGAGTTTGGAGATATATAATGATATCTCCGTACCAAATATCATCAGTACTGATAAGGAAAAGTGACTCGTCAGGTAACGAATCGACTGCTACTTTTTCCATGGCAGTGTGGGGAAAATCACAAATTAACTCAGCGAAAACTAGGGATTTCTTCGACGTGGCACGATCGAATTCCAAATCGAACTCCTGAAGAATGACAATCCACTTGGAGTACTTGCCCCCCAGTAATTGACGTGTCAATATATGTTGCATGGGGTTACAATGTGAAATCACTATAGTCTTCCTAGAGATAATATAATGACGAAAACGTTGAACTGCTTGAACAGCAGCCAAGGCCAGTTTCTCAACATGTTGGTACTTGATTTCCGTGGATGATAAACTTCTACTCAATTAATAGATAACATGTTCATCGTGGTTATCATCCTCTTTAATGAGGACCATGCCGATAGTATACTCAGAAGCAGCCAGATAAAGAAAGTAATCTCGACTATAATCCGGAGGGAAAAGAAGAGGAGCTTTTGTGAGGGATAGTTTTAAAGATTCAAAGGCATTGTTAGCAACCTTATCCCAGACAAACTCTGAACCTTTCTTTAGAAGACGTGTAAAACTTCGAGTAATCTCAGCGTAATTCGGGATGAAGCGACGAAGAAAGTTTTCTTTCCCCTGCAAACTTTGTAACTGGCGCAAAGAAGAAGGAGGAGGGAGATTAAGAATCGCCTCAACCTTAATAGGATCTACCTGGATCCCATGGCGTGAAACAATGAAACCAAAGAGACGGTCGGATTCTACGCAAAAGACACATTTATGAGGATTCAGGCGAATGCGATAGAATCGGCAACGAACGAAAATTGCTCGGAGATGATTAGGGTGATCCACTCGACGTAAAGAGTGATCCGGCAAATCATCCAAATAAGGTTGAACGATATGCTTGATATCATGAAATGAAAAAGACATAGCACGTTGGAACGTTGCACCTATGTTCTTCAGACCGAAGGGAAGTTTTCTATAGGTGAAAGTACCCCAAGGACAAATAAAAGTCGTTTTATGTTGGTCCTCAGAAGCGATATTAATTTGATTATAGCCGAAAAATCCATCCATGAGGGAAAAGATTTCACTGTCGACACAGTCATCGACGATGTGGTCAACGAAAGGGGTTGGAAAATTGTCCTTCAGAGAAGATTTGTTAATATCCTGATAATCAACACAAACGCGTATACTACCACCCTTGTTATCAATCGGTATGGGGTTGGAAACCCACTCTGTCAATGCCACGGGATAAATAAAACTGGGTTTAAGAAGTTTTTCAACTTCAAGTTTAATGGTTGTCGCTTTACATGGATGGACAGGATGGAGGCGTTGCTAGACTGGTTTAGCTCCGAGGTATGTCTTAATTTCATGAACAAAAATAGCAGGGTTGATACCCGACATTTCTTCGTAACTCCAGGCAAAGATATCACGAAATTCTTTAAACAAGGAAGTATAAGTGACAATTTCCTTGGGAGAACACGAAGCTCCAAGATGAACGTTCTTGACTATCCCAGGTTTAACTAAAATATCTATGGGTACCATGGGAGAAATGTTACTGAGGTTCCCTTCTGCAAAAGCATCTCGTGTAGATTGGGGAACAGTGGATATAACAACAACGATCGACGGAGTCGAAATCCGCTGATAATTCTCGAGAGTTTGTTGTTCCAGAAACAGAATGGAACGATGATGTCCATCGTCCCAAGGGGTGTCATCCATGATGGACATTATCATCTCATTAGTGGGAAAGATGACACGAAAAGGATCAGGAGACAACTCCTCAAGAGAGGAAGTAGTAATGGTTTCCGATTGAATGGCTTGATAAGCGGACTCAACCGAACTTAACGGCATGACATCGCCGAAACGAACATGATCTCCAGGATCAGGGACCATCCAAGGGTCAACAGACACAGGAAGTTCGTGAGGCACAATAGAGATCATATTAATAGAAGCAATTGACAGGCGTGGAATATCGGGTGGTGGTGGTATGGGGAAGTTACCCATCAACGAAGAGTCTTTTAAAAGACCGACTCTAACATTCTCGTAACCCGGTGGGGTTTTAGCTATGAACGACACGTTGCCAGTGCGAGTATCGGCGTTAAAGAAGGCAAGTTGATCAACCGTAACCACTTTTCCCTGGTGAGGAAATCATATGACATGGAAAAGGGTTGACACAACAACAAGCATTGAATCGACCCAGCTACGCCCAAGTAGAAGATTATAATCTAGGGGAGCATCAAAAACTTCCACTTCAACCTGGACGGTCTTACCTTTGAGAGTAATAGGCAACGATGGAAGAACACCATAAGTCTTAAAACCAGAGCCATTGAAGGCTCTCAAAGTGTTTTGTGATTCGTTTAAAGGGGGAGAGCCAATGGCTTTCCAACAAGTAAAAGACATTACACACGTAGAGGCACCCTCATCAATAACAGTCCGAAAAATGCTCTTGTCAGTGACAACAACTTGGATTTGAAACGCAAGCTGTGGGGGTAACCTTGGAATATGATCTTCCAAGTTAAATACTATCAGATTCATATCTATTGGATCAATGCCACCTATAGCTTTCAACAACGCCCTTCGTTGTGCAGAACAAGACTGAAGGACTTCCAGAGCAGACATCGCTGAGGGTGCTTGGGCCAGATCTTCGACAATGCTATAGTTCTGGGCTGCCCAAGCATGAGGATTGAATGTCGACTTCTAAACGACACCTTTCGGAGGTCGTAAAACTATATCAAGACTCAGTCGTTCGAGATGAAGAGGATCGTTCGTAGGTGGATTTGGTGGAGAAGGTTGTACCAGATCGGGAGGTAAGTCATTGACCTTCTCCTTAGAAGGAGTATAGTCTTTAGCTCTAGTGGTAAGTGCAACATTGTCTTTCATGGAATCACCGGTGCACATCAAAACATAAGATGATGTAGAAGCAAAGGGTTGGTCGTGGATAACCAACGAAGCTTGTTGTTGAGACAGGATGGGTTGAGACAAGACTGCCAGAGTAGAGGATTTGGGTGTTCCTTGAAGGAACTTGTTAACCTCGGCACGTCTCGGACAATCCTTCGTGTAGCGATCGTCACCACAGATAAGGCAAGGGTAGCATGGTTTGCACTTATCCCGGTCATCAACAGGAAGTGATTTGATTTGCTCATTCTGATTATTGTTTTTACTCTCCTTATTCGTGCCTCTCCCTTTTTTAGACTTATTCTTACCGGTCGGCATAGATTGACCAGCGTTCACTTCAGAGGTTTTACCAGTGGGAGGAGCAGGAGATGGAGAACTTTGAACATTAGAAGAATTGGATTTAGGGGTTGTAGTTGAAACGGAATGTGAGTGGCTATGAGTGGTACCAATCACACCATCAGCTTCATGTGAGGCAGTGGGAGTAGTAGAAGTGTTGGAACTACCAGGACGAGGTAAATTAGGTAGTAAATCATACAAGGTTCCCGTTTGCGAATAAAGGAGATCAAGATACTGAGCACGACTAATAGCCTGCTCTTCTGTGACAACACCGCCCATAGCAATGTCTTTACCAATTTTGTTTACAAAAGACTTGGTAAACCATTCTGCGAGTAATTGATCAGGAAGCTCTAGTTTAATGAGACGTCGCCTCCGTTGCCACTCATGAATATGATCAGATATATGAGTGCTCGAGCTTTGTTTGAAGAAGGTTAAAATCTTAGTTCTGGTATCGTAACAGATCGGTAACTGGTAATGTGTTAGAAAGGCCATCGCAAGGGTGTTGAAATCTGAAAATAAATCTCGTGGTAATTCAATGTACCACTTCGCAGCAGCACCCGTAAGAGTTCATTGAAAAAGATGCAGTCGAATGGATTCGTCCATCAATGAGTTGGATGAGCACCAAAAATGGAAAGTCATGACATGATTATTTGGGTCCTCTCCCACCTTCCCGTCGAATTTTGGAATGTCCGATGGAAGCTTTGCAGGAATAGCAGGCCATTGGGGAGAGTGACGAATAGGATCATTAAGAATCCTAGACAAATCTGGCAGATCCAAAGTAGCAAGAAAAGGAAACTGTCGATTCACTTGTAGATATTGGTGACTTTGGGGTGGAAGCCCTGTCGGTAGACCAGTGGGACTATATGTAGTCTACCCCTAGAAGGAAGACCCTGGTTGGTTATGTGGTGGTTGAATAGGATAGTAACCCCAAGGATTTTGACCTTGAGTTTGAGTAGTCTGACCTGAACCCCAAATAGGATTAGTCACACCTAGATATGGTTGGCCTATAGTAGGGACAACTTGTTTTCC
>JZKD02S0344203.1:126831-137951 GCA_000966675.3 Picea glauca
GAGAGAAGGTGGGAGAGAAATTGGGTGGGGAGATATAGAGATGGAGGGAGAGAAAGAGAGACAAGTAAAGAAAGAGACTGGGTACATTCTTAACTAACAAAGTCTTCATTACCATTTTACTATTATTATTATTACTACTAGAATTTTTACTTATTATTATTTAATACGAGTTATTTATGAAGTTATCTTTATTTATTATTTATTATTTTTTATTTTTTTAATATGATTGGTTTGGAAATTTATTTGTGCTCAATATAAGATTTAACATCATATTAAACAATTCTCCTATTGTTTTTTCCATAAATACATATATTTATAGGTTTTGATAAACATTGTTTTAGCCATTATGAAAGGCTTGTTTTAGTCATTCCAAAATATTTTCCTTATGATGTAATTACCATTGTTAAGATCTTTAGTCACAAAATCAACCATTTTAATTAGATATTAAAGTAGAAATATCCATTGAAATGTTTTGAAGGTGAAAATGGCCCAAAAATTTTAAATGATGAATATGTATAACAACTTGTAATGAAATATTTATGATAAGCTTCATAATTATTAACATTTTATGTTAAGGAAGAATTTCTTCTTTGTAAAAATACTTCATATAAATATGTATGTAATTATCTTAATCTAATAAAATATTATAATAAAATTCACAACTACTTAATCAATCTCTTATATAGAAACTTATAAGTCAATATATCATATAATGTTGTAATAAAGAATTGGAGCACCCCCACCTCGGTAACCAGTTCCACGATGAGTTTGTACACTGGGAGAAAGATGAATATTCTAGAAAATGGGATTTCGTCTAATTCTACTCTCTGAGACTAGAGGAAGAACAAATGAACTAGAGGCAATGCATCGAGAATTAGCCCTGAGGGTGGTTGCAGTGCCACTCTAGTTCATCGTTGGAAGTGAATTCTCTCACCATTGATACAACCAAGCATTGACTTAAGTGGTGGTGCTATGGATCTGATGGCTCCAAAGTATGGCTATAGGTGAGGTTACTATTGAGAGAGTGGTGCTCGAGTAGAGTGACCCACCAGGTACTTAGATGAAGATTATCCTCACACATGAGTACAATGGGATGCCTAAGAAGCTGCAACAAATTTCCATATGGTTACCTCACCTCGTATTCATGCCCACCTTGCAGAAGTGGAATCTAGAATCCACCTGGAATGCAACTTAATGCCAAACTGGGAGGTGGATGTAGAGGTAAACAATTGGGTTTTGTATGTGGGAAATTTGAGAGGTCACGACACAAAATATTGGAAGATAGTATACTTTTAATGACATCTTAAAATGTTGTTGTGACAAATGTTGTAGACGAGAGAGGGTGCTCAAGAAAAAATTCAATTGCAACTAGATGAGATCCACTTACTAGTTAAAGAATTCTTGGTTCATCTCCCTCCCTAAAGCTCAACATCAACAAATTCCACTCCAAATGTCTCTTAGAAAGTGGTTCTTGAACCACCTCAAGACCCCAATATAGTGTCACCATATTAATGACTAGAACGTACCTAATTTTGTTTATTTTGATAGGAAGTGGTAAAAATATCCTAAACTCCATTAGGCTTCAACTCTTCCATTATATTGTTTATATAGCTAGTAAAGTTCTAATCCATAACCTTTCTCAATGTAGATGGACCAAAGACCTATACCATTGTTTTTGGTTTGGTTTCTCCATTGACATGCTAGCAACAAGGACTTTTTTTACAATTTTTCTAAAAATAACTTAATATAAGTAGTTATATGGACTTACCAAAAAAAAAAGGCTTGTTCGAAAAATGCTTCATCTATGATTTAACTATAGTTATAAAGTTCAAAGGAATATGTTCATGAATATTTTAGTAGAGGTTATAATTACAACTTGAGTTAGCCTAATAGTTAAGAACATGTGTTTTCTTCTTAGAGATCACAAGTCCAAATCTACAGGGGGAGGGGGCTTGGGTATGAAAACCTCCATAGCTTTTATGGGGTCCCTTGTCCCAGCCTTGTCGCACAAACAAGGGGATCACATACATCAATTTGGGGTATGGCTTGGCATGACCTTAAAATTAAATTCTTATTATTATTCATTTTAAGTTGTAGGCAAATTACAATTTAATTAATAATATTTTTTGATATGATGCAATAAAATGTTAATTATTGTTAACTCATAAATAAGGTAATTATAAGACTAATGTATTTGCAAGATAAAAAAATGAATACTATCTACATAGGGAATCTAGATGTATATACATTGATAAATAAGCTCAACTATCAATAATACTAAAACTATGTTTTTAAATTGTTCCCTAATTCTAATTAATTCCAAGGGCTTAAGTGGGAACATTTCTCATTTCAAAAGTGTTTAGATTATATCCTTAATGCATTTGTCTATTGAGATTATTTCTAAATACAAGTAGGGTTAGACAATCAATACTTATTATAATATAGCCTTAGGTTCATAATTTGGGTGGTGAGGTAGCATGTTTGTTATTCTCCCTAGGTTTAATTTCCTCAAAATGAACATGTTGACTCCTTGTGATAAGGGTAGACGACCCTTATAATAAAGGTTCACTCGAGTAAACTTTGAAATGGATAAACCCTTCCCATATTACAAGTTATTCATGTATACTCTTGTGATTATAATTATACGAATTACGGATTTATATGATTAAAATAATAATAATAGTAATAATAATTAATATAATAAAAAATAGTTTGGAAAAATAAAAGATGTCGTGAGCATCCATGCGGCGGCACACGTTGTCGACCCTTTTAACTAATTTCTTTCCAATTTGGACTTCACGCCACCTAATTTGGCAGCTTTGCTGATCGTTGTAGAGACACCGTACTAATTGTAGGAAATGGAAATTAGCTAAATTTGTCAATGGATCGCTACTTTCGTATATTTGGTTCGGATCGTAGAAACACAGCACTATACCATGACCTTCAAGGATTTAACTGGAGAATTTGTGTTAGGGCTAAATTAATTTCTGCCAATCGACGTATTGACTCTATGTTCCCACTTCGACATAGAAAATCGAGAAGAAGAAACAACGGACATTCAAGCAGAGAGATAGGGAAGCCCTCTGAGATCGCACAATCCTGTATGCATTGCTCTCTGACCCGCTAGCAGTAACAATACGTTCGAGCGAGGGTTTGCAATACCATCATTCCATCGTTCCACGCAAATTTCAGGTTAGGTTTTCAGCCTGGTAAGCGCTCATAGCCATTTTATTTTTCAGCATGGAGAACTCTAGGAAGAGGAAGAGAGATCTGAGAGGCGAAAGCGGCGATGCGAAGAGGAAGAGAGATCTGAGAGGCGAGAGCGTCGATGCGAAATCATTGTGGTATGGATTACGCTGCCATAATAGCGGCGAAGATGATGGGGCACCTGGAAGTGGGAGGCTTCCAACCAGGTTCCGTGACTTTGTAGTTGAATCAAGGAAATTCAGGAATAGCCCAACAAAGCGCATGAAATGTATCATCAGTGAAGAAATCATAAAATTGAAGAGTCGAAGTGCTACAGTAGAGGTTGCAGGAATGATTAATACTAACGAACCCTAGAAGAAGCGGGTGACAGAGGCAGATCTGAACGAGCAGCAGCATGATGTTTTTATGGTTTGCAAGCCATCACTGCAGAATTCTATTCCGTTTGAATGTTCAGAGGGTCTGCCTCTGGAACAATTTCGCGTGGCTGATATTGTTTGGGCAAGGTCTGACAGGGGAAACGACTTCCTTGCTTGGCCTGCTAAGGTTATCGAGCCGTCGCAAGATGCCCCAGAATCTGTGTAGAGCGTTCGGGTTCCTGGGAGGCGGTGTGTTATGCTTTTCCACATGAAAAAGACCTGGGACTGACCATATGCATGGGTGAAAGCAGAAATGATGTTCCGTTTTTCGGAAAGCCTCGAGGAATTAGAATATGAAAGGAAGAAATTGTTGGAAAAGGCTTCTAAGCACCTTAAGGGTGAGTTTCTTAAGGAAATTGAGGAAGCCTTTGTGTAAAAAGTTTCTTCTGAATATAGGGTTAAGCAATATCAAGATACACACCAAGGAGAAGAAACAACATGCATCAGTTGTAGCAAGAAGTTTCTAGCTTCAAAATTATTATAGTTAAGGTGAAACAGCTGGGTAATTCATCTAAGAATGGAGCGTTGATCTGTCCACGTTGCTGCAAGTTGTACGAGTACAATCAGTACTGTGGCATTTGCAGAAAGGTGTGTATGAGTCTTACATTGAAAAAAAGTTGGCTTTGATGTAAGAAATGCAAGATTTGGGTTCATGCTAATTGTGATAATAAGCAGTGAGCAACTACAAGATATTATTATTGAATATGCATGTCCTCATTGCACTCTGAAGCAACTGACCCTGGCAACTAACCCTGGAAACCGCTGTAAAGGAGAAAAACGAGAAAAAGAATAACCCTTTCACTGTTCCAGGTTGTTTTTGATGGAAAGGAAGCGGATTATGTGACTAAGAGTCTCTTAATCCTCTGTGAGTGAATGTAAAAAGGGTAAGTCCATGAGCCTGTCACAATGGGAAAAACACATAGGCTCTAAGGTGAAGAAATGGAAGCAAAGTGTTAGATTCAGGGGTTCCAATGAACATCTCATTGATTGGCTCAACAACGCATATGAAGCTGAAGCTTGTGGCCTTAGATTCTTTAGCCCAGAAGGGAAAATGTCATTCAGCAAGGGAGAGAGAATTAACACGATGGCTACTAGAACCATACGAGCTAATCAAAGAAACCTGGACAACCTAAAGGTGTGAAATATGTTGTTGAGTTAAGGATTGGGCACATGATTCAGATGGATGTCGGTAGCCTCCAACCTATTCCAACTTGTTCATTTTGGCATACTGTCTTGAGGCCCTAAACAACGTTTTTAGGGCTCGCCACAAGAAACATGTGTAGTCCTCGGATAGACCTTTCCAACGACCTATTGTGTGCCTAAAACGAATATTGTATGGAAACGGAAGTTGATGTACTAACTTACCCAAAGAGGGCCCACATGAATTTTGGCGCTTCATGTCCTAGGGTTAGGTTTTTGGATGTCTAGGGTTTTTGACAATCCTATTTATTGTAAAAATTCCTTTTGGATGTCCAGGGTTTTTGACAATCCTGTTTATTGTAAAAATTCCTTGAGAGCCTCATTGTAATCATATTCCGGCGAATGAGTGCAGCCGTCACATATAAGCCACCACCATTCTAGCAAGATTGTTTTCTCTACATTTTGCAGTTTCAATTTATTTCCTTATTGAATAGAAACCAATTTTACTATATATATATTATTATGTGTTAAGAATATTTTGATAATAATCTGTATTCATTTCATTCTGCTCATAAAATCTGGATGAGTGGTATTAGAGTGCTCTCCTCCTTGTCGTTCTTAATGCATGTCCCCAACAAGGTCAGGGTACAAAGAATTGGGTCTCGAGCTTGTTTCGCTTGAGGAAAAAAGATCTCACAAGCCCAACCGACCTCTCATGGCAGGAGAAAAGAAAGACGATGGGACAAGAGATTGCTTCAAAATGTTGTTTTAAGAAGCCCTCACAAAACAAAGGAACGAGATGATGGATAGTTTTGCGCAAATCCTTCAGCGACTACCAACAAGTGATACATCTTCCTCAAATGGAGGTGCTACCCCCGTCAAGGTACAAATTAACTTCGATATTCCTATATTTGAAGGTGAAATAGACGCAAATGTTGTAGACAAATGGTTGAATATGCTAGAAGGTTATTTCTCTGTCCATAACTTCTCGAATAAAGAAAATATTACTTTTGTGCTCTTCAAAGTCATTCCCCATGTCAAATATTGGTGGGAAACTTTCTATGAGTAGAAGGAAGCAAAGGGACCCTCATTATTTATAGTCGCAGTCACCTGAGAGTCCTTCAGGGATGCTATTAAGGAACAATAGTATCATGTTGGAAGTTATGATGACCTGTATACAAAATCGACCACACTACGACAGGAAAGAGACCAAGAAGTGCCCGAGTTCACAAATATCTTCCATACCTTGCGCACCAAGCTCAGTATCAAAGATTCTGAATGACATCCGGTGCTCAAGTATCGCGACGGTCTGCATAGATACATCCAAGCTGAAATGGATTTTTTGGACATCTCATCCTTAGATGCAATCGACCGATATGTTGTCAAAATAGGGAAGAAGGTCAAACAAAAGACGCGGCAATTTGGGCCTTTGAATCCCTCACAACAAAAGCCAGGAAAGGGCGGCCCCAACCCGCAAAACAAAGGATAGAGCAAAGAAAGACCAGCTCAGGACAACCAGTCTAGTCCACAAGCAAAGAAGGGCACCGAAAAGAAAAAGAAAGATACCGGGAAGTGGTGCGACTTCTATAAGAGCCCCTGGCATAACACTATTGATTTCCACTCAAAGAAGTCGCTGGTGGTTGAGGTGAAAGCCTATGAATCGGATGCGAGTTCCGACTCTGAATGAGAACCAGAAAGGGGGAGTTGGATCATTGATGCAGAACCAAGTGCTATGGTTACTACCACCAAGCTCCATCCTGATGAACTAGACGAGCCAGAGGAATGCGGGCACCTTTTTCATTCAGAGATGTGGGTGAAGGGTACCCCACTGCACTTCATCGTTGATAGCGATAACTATAAGAAAATCATCTCAGTAGAGGTTTTCAAGTGACTCTCCCAGCCGACAATGTCGCACCTGCCTTACACCATCGAATGGCTTTGCCAAGGAAGTGACATCCGCGTCAGCCAACAATGTCGGTTGTAATACGACATCAAGCCCTTCAAAGATGAGGTATTGTGTGATATTACCCCTCTCAAAGTTTGTAATGTTCTTTTGGGCCAACCATATTTATGGAAACGCCATGTTATATATGATTCTAGGCCTTGCAATGTTATCATTACTTTGAACAAGAAATTGTAGAGGATACTGCAGGCAGTCCTACCTAGTTCTATTTCCTTGAACACTGCCAAGCAATGTAGGAAGGTCATCTCTTAGACGAGGAAGTTTTTCCTCTTCATGATTCTCTCTCAGAATGAGTGAAAGATCACAACCACATTTAGGGTATCTGCGGATGACCTCTCCACACAGTAAAATCAAGTGGATAAGGTTATGGAATCATACTCAGATATCTTATCCTCACCTACCGAGGTAATTTTTCTATGTCCGGTCAAGCACCCAATCGATATGACCCCGGATGCACCATTGCGCAATGGGCCAGTCTACCACCACTCTCTATTAGAGAATGAGGAGATCAAGCGGCATATCCAAGAATTTCTCCACAAGAGGCACATCCATTCCAACTCATCACCTTGTGGGAGCTCAATCATGTTGGTATGAAAGAAAAATGGAACCTGGTGACTCTGCATTGATTACCGGGACCTAAATAAAATCACGGTCAGAAATCGGTACCTGATTCCACGAATCGACGACCTCTTTGATCATATCATGGGGGACAAATACTTTAGTAAGATTGATATGAAGTATGACTACCACGAGGTCCCGATAGAATAGACAAATTTATGGAAGACTGCCTTCAAGTCAAAGGAAGGTCTTTTCGAATGGTTGGCCATGCCTTTGGATTGACAAATGCTCCGGCCACTTTCATGAGGATGATTGATGATATCCTGTGACCATTCACCAATACTTTTGTAGTGGTGTATCTGGATGACATTCTCATTTACAACAAGACTTGGGAATAACACTTGCAACATATTCAGCAGGTTCTGCACACCCTGCGACAGTACAAGCTATACACCAACCTGGAAAAATTCTCCTTCAGCATGGACAGGTTCAATTACTTAGGCTACATCGTTAATCTCCATGGTGTACATGTGGATCCAACCAAGATCGAAGTCATCCATGACTGGCCAGCCCCAACCACACTCACTAAGATTCAGAGCTTCTTGGGCCTTGAAAATTTATACCATAGGTTCATGTTGGGATTCTCCCATATTGCATGGGCCCTCAGCCAAGTAACCAATGCTAGTGGTAAGGAAAACTTTGTGTGGGTCCAGTCCCAACAACAAGCATTCGATGAATTGAATTAGTGCTTGTGCTCAGCCCCAGTACTTTCACTATCAAACCTGCAACAACCCTTTGATATTGAGACAGATGTTTTAGACTATGTTGAGACAAATGTTTTAGACTATGTTGTGGGCATCATTCTCACTCAACATGACCACCCCGTGGCCTATCATAGTGAGACACTATCAAATGTTGTCCATAAGTACCCTAATTACGACAAAGAAATGTACCCCATTGTGCAAGCCTACCACTAATGGAGACATTACATTCTTGGGAAGAAGACAATCATCCGCACTAATCATAAGCCACTATAGTTCATGCAGATAGAAGGAAAATTGCAAAATGATCATTGTCATAAGTGATCCAAGTACTTGCAGCAATTCCACCTCAACATCAAGTATAAAACATAAAGCACCAACTATGTCACTGACTTCCTTAGCAGACCACCAATTGCGACACTCACCATGATGCTAGACTCTTGCGGACATGAGACCTCTTGATGGCCCCAACTCTATGAGATAGACCTAGACTTCGCCACCACCTACCAAATGTTGCGTGCAAACGCAATTGTCGCTAATTTCCATCGTCAGGATGGGTTGTTGTTCCATCTGGGGCATATCTATTTTCCATCAAGTAAGCAAGCAAAGTTGATCTGGGAATACCACTATAGTCGGGTGGCAGGACACTTCAGTGTCAAAACGATAGTGGCAATGTTGAAGAAACATTTATACTAGCCAAAACTTCGACAGGATGTCAACATGTATATCAGGTCTTGCATTTCCTATGTTATTTCCAAACCAACCACTAAGAAACATGGCATGTACACCCTCTTCCTATCCTGACATGCCATGGGAATCCATCCACCAAGTGGGGAAATGATTGCGTTTTTGTGGTTGTTGATCACTTTTCTAAGATGGATATTCAGGTCGCCTGTAAGAAGAGCATCATGGTAGAGGCCAATGCCAAGCTCTTGTTTGAACAAGTATGGGTACATTTTGGAATCCCACAAACCGTTGTCTCATATCGGGACAACTTATTTTTGAACACATTTTGGTCGATCCTATGGTCACTATTGGACACCAAGCTCAACAAATCCATGACCTTCCACCCCTATATAGATAGCCAAATCGAGGTCATAAATCAAATGATCGTGCATATCCTATGCATGTATAATTCCAAGAATCCTCGCACATGGGATGAGAGTCTTCCATATGTCCAACATAGATACAACCAAGACTTTCATAAATCAACTGGCCATAGCCCCTTTCAGGTGGGGTTGGGATTCCAACCATTGGGTCCCATAGATGTTTCACTACCCCTTGCGGTCACCTCAGGCAACTCATCTCCTGCTCCAACTGAAGATGACAAAGACACCTGGTTCATTGAGCAGATCCAACAAATTTGTCATCAGTTTAAGGATATCCTATAGAAGTCCAATGCAAAGTACAAGCATCATCATGATCAACACTAGGTGCCACATAAGTTTCAGGTGGGTGACAAATTTTGGTTGCATTTGTAGAAAAAATGCCTTACCGGAACCCACCAGAAGATTCACACACTTTGTTATGGTCCATACACCATCACCAAGGCTATGGGTGATAATTCTTGTAAGCTGAACATTCCTCCTTTCCTTGGCCTATACCTAGTGTTCAACGTGGATCTCCTTCGGCCTTATTTCCCACCATTATTGGACACCTTAGAGATAAAAGAACAACTGACACCAACAAATCTAAAACCCAACTGCATACAACTAGAATCCAGTGATCATATTGTGGAAAAATAGTTCAAGGGCACTCGCCAACAAAGGATCCAACTTTATAAAGTTTTCAAAGAAGGGCAACTCCCAAACCAAGGCATGTGGCTCACTTGGGGCCACATTCAACATAAATTTTGTTAAGCCCATATTGGCTCATTACCCCTTAATTGGGGCATATTACATTAGTAATGTTATTTTGTTTATGTTAGCTTTATTCCATTAGTGGTAATTATACCTCCTAGTCTCCTATATATACCAAGTAGACATTTTCATTTGGAATCATCTTGTACTTGAACATTTATGTGGGGTAAAAGGAGGTTGTCCCCTCGAAGAGGCTTATTATATGAAATTATCTCTTTTTCAAGACTTTGAGTACTTATTCTGAGGTTTTTCTATGCTATATTGTTTTTTATTTCTTAACATATGGTATCAGAGCTCAAGGTCTTGGGGTTTTGCTGCTACATCTGAGACACCTTGGAATTCTCACTATAAATTTTTTTATACAACGTTTCAGAAGGAATGGCTTGTAGGATATTTAGTTGACAGATCAAGGTACATTGGGTTAAAATTTCAGCTCCCGAGGCCTTATACTTTCGGAGATATATCCTGTGCAAGATAGGGTTTTGGAATCATCCTGAACTGAGTCATTGCGGAATTTTCACTATAAAACATTTTCCGTAACATTTCAAACCCTAAACTCCAGAGGATATTCACAGAAATTAGTAAGGTATCTATGGTAAAAATTTTAGCTTATGGGTCATGTTACATTTGTAGATACACCCTATGGAAGATAGGGTATCTGACTAGTCCTATTGACTAGTGTCAAGAAGGTGTTCTAAGAAAAACAATCATAACTTCTTCCTAGAGTATCCAAATCGAGTGAGACCAGTTTCATTGGATAGTGGACAGTCAAGAGTATTTCTGGTACGAGTTTTAGAGTTTTATATCAATTATTTTATGCGGGGCACACTATACAAGTGAGATCTCCTGGAAAGGCCAAAAATCAACAAGTTGTGGGGAACGTAAATTCCACTTGCCACATCTAATTTTGATCAGACCCATGGCATTGCAGAGAAGAAATATCATAGAACTACGTAAAAGAAATTTTCATACCCAGAAGAGCTAAAACTTGGGATATACAACAGAAGAAAGATTGTCTTGCATAACCACCTCAAAATCAAGGTTCAAAAGTGATACTTGCCCAACATGCCACCCAAAAAGGTAACTTCTACACCAAATAAACCTTCAGACAATCCTACTTGGACTCTTGATGAAGGTGAAGAAATGCATAGGGACATAAATGATTTACAAAAGAAGATAGTAACAAAAGATGAACTACAAGAGATGGAAGCTAAGT
>JZKD02S0344203.1:170386-180536 GCA_000966675.3 Picea glauca
AAAACTCATAAGCCTACAACTTATTCAAACTTGGCTCACCAGCCTATAGAACATATTTACAATTCTTTTGCATATAACATGATCTGTAATGGGGCTCGGCCTTGGGGACACTACACTCAGTCTTAGATCTTTGGGTAGAAGATTCAGTACCTCTATTCTAGTGATGCAAAGTTGCATCAATTCTGCACATTATTGGGCGTTCTGGAGGACTTGCTCCATTTGCGCTCGTGTGGTTGTCATATCCTGTGCCATTGTTGATTGTACAATGCACCATGTCACCTATGGTGCTAAATACTGGTAAGTCTCTGCGGTTCATGATGGTGGAGTTAAAAAAATTAATGAACTCCTTTTTTGATATAAAATGTATATCCCCAGTTCCATTCGGGGCTAACTCCCAAAAGACATTTGGGTGCATCTGTGGGAAAAAAGTTGAATCTGTGAGGTCAAGGTAGAGCATCTTGACGTGCTCTACCTTCCCTTTGAGGTCACCTATGATCTTGACCCGGGGGTCGCAGATCTCGTCTGGTACTACTTCTTTCGTCATGGCACTTCGGCTTGCTGTAGCTCTCAGCATTCACACGTCTATGGTAGATAAGAGCTAGGCTATGTGTTCAGATTTTGCAAAGGTCTATACTGGTTCACACTACTGAGTGTGGAAATGGCTATGCTCATTTTGAGAAACAATACATTCTCGATTGAGTTCTGAGAGAATTTTGTCTGGCTTTAATGGGTATGTTTTAACAATAACTTCTCCTCATGATGACACTATGGACGCAACAAGGTGTGAGTTGTCAGACGGGATGGTTTGATCAAGGGAAATCTGATTGATTGATGTGAGTATTAACTCGTTTGAGTGGAATAGAGATGTGGCCGAATTGAGACCTTTCTACTTGATGGGTGGGTGTCTCGACGTGAAGTTTGATGGCATCTTGGCATAATGTGGCTTTATGGCTTAACGGGCGAAAGTCAGGGTACCATCCTAGAAATAAAGGTTGTGACTAGACTAGGTGTGTGTGGCATTTAACTCTAGTTGGATTTGGATTGAGGGTGCCTCCGACCACAAGGGTTGTCCCTGTCATCCTTAATGACGGATATTAATGGACTTTCTCATGCTTTAGATTCTATACTGCTAAGTTGGTAATTATGTATCAACCAACACTTAAACAAAACAGATAAACTATGTGTTATGGTGCAACACTAGACACATAGACATTATTAACTAAATTTACAAAACTCCAGAAAAGAAAAAAACTCAAATCTAACTATTGTACAAGCTTTGTTGGATTGGAGAGATTCCCACTCTTCTTAGTTTTGAGATAGGTAGGGCTTCAGGTAAGCGTCGTTTACCCATCCCGACCGTAGCATACCATCCAACTGCGTGAGTTAGACTACTCCTGATGGTCATATATCCGCAACTATGAAGGGTCCCAACCAGTGCATGCACATCTTTCTAGGGTGCGTCTAGTATCGACTGTCGTAAAGTAACACCTTGTCCCCTTGTGCAAATACCTTGGTCTTGATGTGGCGATTGTGCCAATATTTTTGTCTCACCTTTTCAACCGACTGATGGAAATCTGCTAGAAATCTGGTTTCTTCGAGTTCTTGTAGCTCCGCAAGTCTCTGTGCCACTGATTCTTCATCTGTCATACATGTGGCTTGTGCAATATACAGACTTGGTGTAATGAACTCTGCAGGCACCACTGCCTCTTTTCCGTAAACCAACTAGAATGGTGTATATCTCTGGATTTTCTTTGTGGTTATCCCATAGGCCCATAATACCATTGGAACTATATCACCCCAGTCCTCTCGATTTGCGCAAAAGACCTTTGTTAGTCATTTTTCTAGGATTTTGTTGAAGGCTTCAACTGTTTCGTTTTCCTGTGGGTGGAATGGACTGCTCTTGTGATGTTGAATCAGAAATTCAGTGGTAAGTGTTTCTATAATTCTGCTAATGAAGTGAGATCCATGATCGCTAGTTAGGCTCTTAGGACATCCAAAGTGGGTAATGATATTCTCAAAAATGAACCTAGCAGTCATATCCGTCGAACATTCATGTACCGCTGTTACTTCGGCTCAACGAGTAAGGTAGTTGGTTGTGGTAATGATGTAACTTGACTTCAAATGTCTGGTTGTGGGGTTGATGGACCCAATGAAGTCAACTACCCATTTCTCAAATGCCTATAGAGCTCTAACTAGTTGTAGTGGTAATTCATCTTGGCATGATAGTTTTCACACCTGTTGACAAATGTCACATGATCTAGCGTATGCTTTTGCATCCTTGAAAAGTGTTTCCCACCAAAGTCCCGCCAGTAGAACCTTTTGTGTCATTGCCTTTCCTCCTACGTGTCCTCCTGCAATTCTGTTATGGAATTCCCAGAGTATATCATGCCTTTCATGATCTAGGACAAAATGCTTGAGGATACTGTCTAGTCCTAGTTTATATAGTGGGTTGGTGATAAACTGGTAATATGATGCTATGATGACCATATGGAGTTTCTGGGTTGCGTAATATGTTTCAGGGCAGGCCCCTGTGATGAGAAAGGTTTCTATGTTCTCCAGGTATTTTGGTATTGCCTCTATCTTGAACAAATGTGCATCTGGAAGCTGATCATCGATTGCTCCACCATTTTCTCCTGACTCTAGTCTGGATAGATGGTCAGGTCTGATGTTGCATCGTCTTGGCTTGATGATGACTTCAAAGGAAAATTCCTGAAATAACAACAACCATCTGCAAATTCTTCCTTCCAATAGAGGTTTGTTAACTAGGTATTTTAATGCTGAATTATTTGAAATGAGATCCTAACAGATGGTTTCTAAATTTATGTAAAGTGTAGATCATCGCTAGGCCTTCTCGTTTGGTTGTTGTATAGTTTATCTCTACTTGCGACAACTTCTGACTCGTAAAGTATAATGGGTGATCCATAGCTCCATCTCATGGCTGTGTTAAGATAGCTCCTAAGGAAATACCTGAAGCATCCACATGGATGTGAATTTCTTTCTCCCAATTTAGGAATATCAGAATCAATGTTGTGATGAGATTTTCCTTAAGTGTTTCAAATGATTTGTCACACTCGGTAGTCCATTGGAACATTTCAGCCTTTTTTCAGGAGGTTTTCTAGAGGTACAATAATGTTGGCATATCTTCGGATGAACCGACGATAATACCCTGTGTGTCCAAGTGTGGAGCAGAGTTGTTTAGCACTCGTAGGTGGTGACATATTCACAATGATTCCTACTTTAGCTAGGTCTACCAATACTCCTTCTTGGAAGACTATGTCGCCCAACAGATTTCCTTGTGGCAGACAGAATATACACTTCCTAAGGTTTAGTGATGTTTGTAACTCTCTGCATCTGTTGAACATTAGCCTTAGTAGTGCTACATGTTCCTTGAGTAGGCTATATATTGTCTAATTGTCCATATGGACCTCTATGAACTTGTGTATAAACTCCTTAAAGGCTGCTATCACAATCCTAGAGAAAATTGTAGGGGTTTTCCTTAAACCAAATGGCATTACATTATATGCAAACGATCCCCATTCAGTGATGAAGGTGGTTTTTCTCTTGTCCTATTCAGCAATCCTAACTTGATGATGTCCTGAGAATCCATCCATAAATGAGTATGTTTAATTCTCCGCAACCTATTCTAGGACCTCATCAGTAAAGGGTGTTGGGAAAGGGTCGTGCACACAGGCAGAGTTGAGGCTCCTGTAGTGTACACATACTCTAATGTCTTCAGTGTATTTCTTTCTTTGAATGATTATCGGGTTGACCTATTCTGGTTCTTCTACTGGAAAAATAAGACCTACTTCCAACATCTTATCAATCTCCTTTTTAATTTTTTCTTTTAATTTCGGGTTAATATGGTATGGCCTATATCTAACAGGCTTGGATATTGGTCTTAGATCAATCTTCATTTCTCCCAAAACTCCTTTGATTCCCTTTAATTCTGAAAATGTCTTAGGGAATAAATCTCCGTATTCTCACAGTAAGGTCTGTATTTCCTGACTGGTTTTCTCATCCCAATAATATCTCACCAAAGATATCTTGGGTTGCTCTTCGGTCCCTATGTCGAGTCTCTGCAGTTTTAACGGGTGATTGTAGGAACTATCGGTCTGACTAGGTATGGTGTTTTGGATTTTCCTCTTTCCCTCAATCTATTTGATGGCTAGGTTTCTCAGTTCTTCTAATTTGTCTAGGATTTCTGAAGCTTTGCTAATATGATAGCATTCTATAGGCTTTCTAGTCACAGGTAACTGGATTTTGGTATGAACTTCTTGGGTATGCTTGGGACATACTAGAAATTCTGATCTCTTGTCATGATTGGGTATAAAAAGAAGTTATTTAATCTTTTGCAAGATTGGTTCAAGCTCAGGGTACTTACTTGTGAATGAGAAGTATTTGAAAAATTGAGCTACTAGTGTTCACCAATCATTGGTCTATCTTTTGGTTTCCTCATGTATAAACCAATCTTTCAGAATTTGGCCTAGGGAATGGGGGAATACCTGAACCCAGAAGAGAGAGGGTATCTCTGCAACCTGCCACTATGTCACACATTGTTCAATGTGTATTCTAGGGTCTGATTCTCCAATGAACAGTTGTGCAGCATGGGGGTCCATCTATATCTCTGATTCCAATTGTTCCTTATTCCAGAACCTGTATTTGAGAGCTTACTTCACCTTGTCCCAAGTTTTAAGTGCAGTTTCGTGTGTATCCCACCATCTGGTATGGTTGTTCTCGAAAGCGATATCTAGTACCGAGATTCGTTGATCCTCTCTCACTTTCTCTTCCATGTTTTGCAAGAATTTTCCTAGGTATGAGGTGCCATCATATACTAGGTGTTCTATGAATTTAGTCCCAATCCATCCAGTCATTCCTACAGTTGCGCACCTTCTTGAGAATCTTTCATGCGAACCTTGTTGCCAACTATCAAAATCCAGTTTTGATTCTTCGTCTACTGATTGTATACTTCTCCAGCTTACTAATCCATTCGTAGTTGAATTTATATAATCATTTCTTGTCACGGCTGTTATGGTGTACAATTGGTCTAGGTCTACTCCTTCCATATTATTGTTCATTGGTTCTGTGTACCTAGGTCCTACATATGGATCTAAAGGTTGAACTACCTTGATTCCCACAACTTCAAAATTCATGGTGTCTTTCTTTAAGTCAATTACTACATAATTGTCCTAGGCCCAATCGATGCCATGTAGCGCAGGGTAGGGGTCCTTGTCTCCCATGATCTCAATGACTTCAAATTCAGCCACTGTTTTTTCTCCTGCTACATCGATTTCCACATTCTCCAGTCTTCCTATGGGAAATATATAGTATTGGTTTTCCATTCTTAGTTGAATTGAGGAATATGTCAGTCTTGGTTTTCCTAGGGCTTCCCAGGTTTTCTTGGGTAGAATGTTCACATATGACCCTAGGTCTAGCATGACGTCCTTAATTTCAAATTCATCTAACTGGGCTACTATTCAGAATTCTTTTCTAGTTCTTACTTTTCTTCATTGCACTCTCTGAGTGCTCTTCTCAAGAAGGTTAGCCCTAATCCTTGCTTCGAAGGTTTCTTCATTTACTAAGACTAGGTACAGTGCATTTCACAACTTCTCTGCCAGTTGTTCATTCCCCAGAATGTTAGAGAATAATTGAAACCAAATGTCAACTCCATTTTGATGTTGCTCAGGTTGTCTTGATATGCTTATAGGGTTTTTGGGTGCAGGGGGTGAAGCAAGTACTTGTGCTACCTTAGGATATACAACCGGCTGAGGGGGGTTCTCTTTCATTTCACAACTAGGAATGCTCTGGAAGGCTTCTATAGCATCTTTAAAGAATAGTTTTTGTTTTAGGGGGTCGTACTTGTCTCCCTTAGGTATTGCCTTCTGAATATGGGGTAGAGCATCAACATCAGCTCCTGTCCTCGTGCCTCCTCGAGTGACAATGTTGAGATTCAACAATCATCCTTTCAAAATCCTTTTGATCTCTGAACTAATAAGGTTAGTTCCTGTTTCTCATACCCTATCTTCCCATTTTGCAATTATCTCCGAAAAGTCTTTGGTTGCATGTCCATTGGTTATGTAGTGAGAACACCATGGACACCTTGGATGAGGATAGTATCTATCCAAGTGACCTTGTTCATCATAGTTATAACATCTGCTTGGTCCTCTTCCACCAGTTCTTCCTCCTCTGAACTCTCTGCCATCTCCACCTCCTCGGCCTCATCGTGGTCCCTGAGGGTTTTCATTTACCCTGAATTCTTTTTGGTCTAGCCTGTATGCCAAACATCCAATGCCCTACATTGGTTGTTAGTATGTGTGGTAGATGTGCAGAACTCGCAATGGATTGTGTTTGGTATCGTCGAATATTTATGCATGATGGGGCACTATCTTGGTCCATGCCCATGGTTTTGGTAGATCTCACAATACTCCGCTGTAAGTGTTGCTTGACATCCTGGGAACGCATGATATGGGGCAGGATGGTGAAATATTGGGTTCGTCGATACTTGTGCAACTCCTCCTGTAGGTCCTGATGGGGTTGCCAACAGATTTTGGGGAGGTACCAACCCTCTCCCTCATGGGAATTTGTTCACCAAATGACCTTAGATATAGAATCTAGTGCACCAAACCTGTGGTCTTCCTGGTCTGGGTATTGTCAGTTATTGAATATTTTTTGTAAGGGTTGATATCTATCCTTGTAGTTGTTCTATATTCACGTTTACTGGGCATCGGGTTAATCTCAAGGTTCCATGGCTTCAATCTTCATTGATTGTTCCAAGGCATCTGTCAACGTGGCTATCTATTTTTGTGTTAGTGGGATCCAACTAAGAGGTAGTAGCCCCTGAATGTACCATTCCCTTTGATGTTCTTTGTGGGTTGGGTGTGCCAATCTCCCTATGGCATATTTGAACTTATGGATGTATTCCTAAGTTGATTCACCTTCTCTTTGTTGGATTTCATGCAACTCAGACAAAGCCTGTTGTTCTGACTGGGGCAGTGTAAACTATGCTATAAACCTCATTCGTACTTGGCCAAGGGTGAATGCTTGACCTTGTGTCCCTAGAACTCCTAGTTCAATGATATTCATGTACCATTTGAGAGCACAAACTCTCAGGGTAGTCTGGAATTCGACAAACTTGTTTTCATATGGTGTCCCTTTGGATATCCATATGGCTTCGCAAAAGAACCAATGTTGTTCAACATCTTCATCTCCCTTACCCCAAAATTCTGGGTAACAGGCAATCGACCATCCCGCATGGCTAGTCATTGTTGATCCCGTTGTTCATATCAATGTGAACCCTAATGGTCCTTCTTGCGATCTACTAGGGGATCCCAATATCTTCCCTGTACTCTCACTTCCTGGTTGTGACTGGTTAACTAATTATATTGGAACAAAACTTGTATGAGAAGGTAGTATAGAACTTACTACTTGTATTGAGGGCACTTGGGGTACGGGTGATTCGGGTCTGGTGCCACTGGCTTTAGGGAAAATCTCTTTGATATGGGGGGTCTCGTTAGCTTCCACTTGGATGATCTCTTCGGCTGGATTCCCGATCTCTCCTATTATAGGGGCTGAATCTTCCTTTTCTCCTTTAAGATTCATGTCGGTTTCCTTCTCTCTTACCTTCGTGCTTCCTCTTTCTCATCCCACCTTCTAAGGACTTCTTTCTCTCCTTGCTTCTCTCTCATTTAACCTTTGACTGGCCAGTCGTTCCTATCTTCTCGTCCTCTGCAGTTCTTCCATATGTCTTTCTTCTATTTCTCCTGATCCTCCTTCTTTCCTCAACTTTTCAGACTGTCTTGCAGCTTTCTTGATTTTGATGTGCCACCACATCTTAACTATGGACGATCTCTTCAAGGCTCACTCATATCTTGAATCCATTTCTTGTTTTTTCCACCCCATTTTTCAAAGAACCCTTCCCCTCTCTTTATTCCATGACTCTTACCCTATCTCGCCCTACCCCAAGCAAGGGTGTTTACGCTGCCATCTCGATCAGGGACATAATCAACATCCCTTCCTCCACCAAGAAATCTTTAATCCATTGGGGGATCTCTCTTACAAGTCTTCCCCTTGAACCTTTCTTGAAAACTTCCTCGGCTTGTGAGAAAGACTGGTGGTTCTCGATTGCAAATTTGATGATATGTCCTTCTATCGTGGTAGTAACCTAGAAATCTATGACCCTCATGATTGGACAATCTAGCCTCTCGAGTGCTTCTAACTTGTCGGTATCCCACACGCAGATCATCTTGACCTGCCCGTGGAATTCTAGAGATTCTTGGATTCTCTTGATCCAGTGACAAAATCCTTCTGGTAATTTAACCCATAAAATTTTGTACTGGTCGCTTGGTCTTTCTAATTAAAAGATCGCTTCCCGAGTAACTCCCACTGGTTTTATTCTTAGTTCTGCTTCTTTCCATATGAAGGAATTACAGTTTCTTTCCCACCATTGATCGATGCCAAATCTATGGATCGATGGTAGAATTCTTCCTACAAGTTCCCATTTAATATGGGTTCTAACAACAGAACCATTTTGTTGGCGCGAGTTTTTTCAGACCATGGTCCTTCTCAGGTTACCAACAAAATTCACCATGTAGTCTAGAGTGTTGGCATTTTCATCCCCTCCGAAGAGAAGAAGTCTCACCTGAAGCACCATTGAGACAGATAGATAGGGAAGGGCAGAGAGAAGTCTACAAAAGATCCATAGAGTACTTAGAACTCACTTTAGTTCTTGTGCAATCAACATTATCAGATCAAAAACATCTAAATGTAAGAACAAAACCTACTAGTATTGTGAGCTCCATTTAACCATAAGAGCAACAATTATAACTCATAAGATATACAGAAAGACTGAAACGCATAAGAAACCATGTAAAGACACATCAGATTTGAAAATTTAATTCTTCTTCATACCAACATCAAAGATCTTTCTTACATTACAAACTTAGCATTACATAGAAAGAACTGTACAAACTCTTGGCTCTAGACCTCAGCCACAGAATCCTGATTTCCTAGCCAGTATGTCGCATTCATTATAGACTCTACTCTTCTTGATTTACAAAAACAACTTGGACAATGCCCATGGACTTGGCTCTGATTGACACAACTCAACTTAACAACATCAACTAATGACCAAAAAATAATGGGCGAACTAATCAACCCGCCAAACAATCAACCCTTTTTTAATTATATTTTGTCCTATGTATAGCTGGGTTATGTATTCTTGTTTGGCTTGCACATCTTCTTGTTATGTTGCAACTGTCTGTTGTTTAGCTGGTGTTGCACTATCTTTTGCAACTTTTTTTTTTTTGTTCTTCCTTCTGGGCTTTGATGGAGGTTGCACGACCAACACTTGCACAATTCTTTCTAAAAAATGAAGGGCCCAATAGGACCACAGAGATATGTTGATGTATTTGATGTTTTGGATAGTGTAGCATATTTTTTATATATGGATGGATGTTGATGCTATATTTTGTTTGTTGTGTGTGAATATGTGGGGCCACAAGTCCGAGAGATGGAGCTAGTTAGAGCGTCGGCTCGCTAGGGGCCGAAGAGACTGTTGAGGGGGATCTGCAGGTAGGCGAGAGAAATTAGAGGGATGAGGCTGGTGTGAGGCCAACAGATGCTGATAGAGCTGGTAGGAGGCATCAATATGATGAACCTGGTGCAGGGCCTTCACATGCTCCTTCGATAGAGGCTAGCAGAGTGATCGAGGAATTTCTCTGTTGATTGGAGGCAGTGCTACAGGGAGTTCCTAAGGTCATTTGGACATAGATCTAGGACGAGGGAGTCTTGGAGCATTGTGTAGGCCTTCTGGCTGAGTTGCAAACCTTGATTCATAGATAATTTGTAGTAGGGGTGACGATGATAGGGCGACTACCACATGGAACAGGCAGACCTCCAACTAGTGGGGCACCATCTCCTGATAGAAGACCTGGTGGTGGTGCTCTAGTGGCACCATCAATGCTTGATGTATTTATTTTATTTATTTATAGAGGCTTGTGAGCCTATATTTTATATATGGTAGTGTGACACCTATTTTGTACCTATAGGGATGAGGGGGTTCACCTGCCTATGGGCGATGTACATGTTGTACTATTTTTTGTAAACATTTGATGGAATAGTGATCAATATATATATATATATATATATATATATA
>JZKD02S0344203.1:180586-198398 GCA_000966675.3 Picea glauca
AATCTACATGCTGTGATAGAATTTTGATGGTTTATGTATGTTTAATGGTATCTTGATGTGATAAATGCCAATCTAAGACTAGGTTAACCATACTATATTCTATTTGATTGCATTGTCATGGAATATGTGTAAATGTGATTGAATCAAAATGTCGATATAAAATTCTAACTTGCAAGCATTTGTGGAAGAGGCATGGATCATGGACATGGTACACATTTTTGAGCTGCAGGATGATGAGATGCGAATCTAGTAAGATGCTAAGGTGGAAAATATGAAGGTGACAAGCCTCAGAAATGAGGCCAATGACAATTGTGTATTCTTCTTGGCTGTTGGTTGCTAAGCTCAAACATATGTCATTGGAGTGGTGAAGTTCATGTGAGGGGGAATAGAGGGCCCAAGCAATCAAAGTGAGATTTTGTGTCCATTGGCTAGCCCCGTCAATGTAACTAATGTGGTAAGATGATGGAGGAGGCATATGTCAATAAAAAAAATGGTAGATCAACCATAAGGTATGGAGGAAAAAAGAAGACTAAAAAATCTAAAAATGTGTACAAAAAAGGAAAAATCCTAGTGTAGAATGGCTACGCCTAGGCATAAAACTTTTTAAGGTACAACCCATTGATGGGTTCTTCCATAGAATGGCCTTCGGGGGAGGCCAGGATGTAGACTCCTTTAGTGCAGCAATGTTGGATGATATAAGGTCCATGCCATAAGGACTTAAATTTTCCATGGCTGAGGGTATCGTGAGTGATGTCGTAGGCAAGAATGAGTTCTCCTTCATTACATGAGAGAAGGTTGATATGGTGGTCAAAGGTGGCCTTTGGCCATTTTTTGGCTGCCTCATTGTTCTGTAATGAAGATTGATGGTCTTCATCCAGTGACTCTAGGTTCAACAATTTCTCCTCCATTGGAGCTGTGTCAGGTAAAAGCTCAATAGCGGTGCATAAGGAGGGAATTTCTCACTCAATGGGGAGAGTGGATGTTAGGGTCCTAACCCTCACATAGGTAGAACAATTTAATCAGATGTATTAAAGGTTAATATTAATAGAATAAGGCAGATGTAAGAAGACCTAATAGAAGCTTCTGCTTCTAGAAGGATCTTCCTCTAGATGCTTCTTTCTAGTATAAATAGGAGTCGAGGGTATGAGAACCATATCTTGGATATTATTGTAATAGAGATTTGCTCAACTGGAGGTTTCCCCCTCAAAGAGGCTCGTGAACATTGCTTTCAGATTCAAAGTGTTATTTCTGTTATTATTCTCTTATCATTTCAATGCTATTGTGGTGAATGTTCTGTTTATATTGTTGTTATTCTGCCATTTCTAGCATTTTATTTATGTTCTAAATACATTTTATATCTAGTATATTCAAGTGGTATCAGAGCACTTTCCTCAGCAGAAAGTGTGAGTTAATTTTTTTTTTCAGGGTAGAGACATATTCTAGTGTCTTTAAGCCACATAGATCTATCGTTATCCACATAAACATGAAGTTGAGGGATTCATACACACAGGAAATACAAGTGGTACTTATGTGCACATATGTTGGCCACCCTTATAACCCCTATTGGTAGTCCTTCGAGTGGTAGCGCATTAGACAGGACCTGTGTACGAATCGACCTAGATTACCTGAATCCTTCTTTAGATAAATCAATTGGCTGCTAGATTATTATAGTGTCACCGAGAACAACACTCGTGAAGATACTCTCTAGTACCTGGGTAGTCGGTTAGTACAACTAAGGGTACGGTTTATCTTCCTTAGTTAGTGACCTAAGATATTGGGTCGAGTACTATTGTTGGACCCTGCACGTATATCAGAGAGATATAGCATAGGGCAAAACCTTATTTGTAGAACCCTTGAATACCTAACCCTTGGGGACAAAAACATAAACAAATTAAAACAGACAAGATCTATTGTCGCACAACTATGTTTGGGTTGCCAAGTAAATACACATTTATTTCTGGTTAATCATTTGGGCATTTCCTCTCTACAATATTCTTCAGACCAGAGTATAACTTTGCAGGTGTCCATAAAAAAAAATAAAAAAAAATAAAAAAATTGTAAATTTTTTCACCATTATTTGAGACCTATTCCATTAGATTCATCTTTTCTCCCTTAACACATTCATCCATATCATTTTTCAGAAAAAAAATTGACCCCGCCTACTCCTTTTCAGCTTCACCATCCTCATGGCCCATACCCATAGCCAAGACTTGGAAGCTCGCTTCAACACCTTGCAATCTGGTCTCATATAAACTCAACAAGAAGTGAAACAAATCAGTGCCAATGTTGCAACCATCAATACAACCATGCAGTCCTCAATGGAGGAAATCAAAAAAGACCTCACCACCCAGCTTGAATCATTCTTTTCAACACTCTACACCAAAATGCATATCCCTATATATAACCCTTCCTCTTCCTCACCTCCACATCCTGAAGGTGACCATTACTCTCATTCCAATAACTTTTAGAACCATCACTTTCAACATGACATACAACTTCTATGAGTGGATGTGACCAAATTTGATGGCTTAGACCCCATTGGTTGGGTAACCCAAATGGAACATTATTTCTCTTTATACAACATTAAAAATGACTTGGCCAAACTCTAGTATGGTTTTCTCCATTTAGATCAAGAAAAATGGCAATGGTGGCAATGGAGAAAACTTCTCATCAAGGGTATATTGCTTGGACAAACTTTGTGGTAGATATTTATGAACGCTTTGACACTAACACCAACCATTTGGTTTGTTTGACAAAGTTGAAACAATTAGGAACAGTGGAAGACTTTATAGTTTCCTTTGAGCACCTGGATTTTAGAATAGAGGGCATACCTGATGCCTTTTTCTGAGAGTGTTTTATTAGCGGCCTCAAGGATGAGATTTGGTCCCATGTCCTCATGGCTCAGCCTTAGAGTTGGGTGGAGGCACAACAATTTGTATCCTCTCAAAACTGAAAACATCCTTTATCCCTCACCCTAAACTAGTAAATCCCACTACTCCCTCTGCTCCACTAAAGATCCAAAAATTGACTAGGGCTGAAATGGTTGAATGCCAACTCAAAGGCCTTTGTTATAATTGTGATGACAAATATTTCCCAGGACACAAGTGTAAAGAAAAAAATATTTTTATGGCCATCTTCAAGGATATTTTGGAAGAGGATGTAGAAACTCCCCTTGTGTCTGAGTCACCTGAATCCACTGACATAACCCCTCTCTCAGACCCCCCCCCCAAAGTAGAACCGATCATTTCTCTCAATTCTCTCACTGGCTTCTCTTCTCCCCAAACTCTCAAGCTAATCGGTTACATCAAGCATCAGAAGGTCATTATTCTGGTTGATAGTGGCAACACCCATAATTTTATAAATCATCACATTGACCAAGAAAATCATTGCTACATCCATGCTGTCAATAATTTCAAAATTATGATTGCCAATGGTGGTTCCATGAAATGTGGAGGGCATTGTGAAAATGTGTGTCTCCAAATTGGTGACTACCACCTGAAATCCCATATGTTTGTTATCGACATGGGAGGTTGTGACATTGTGTTGGGTGCAGACTGGCTAAGGACTTTGGGTCCCATTCTCATGGATTTGAAATACTTAACCATGCAATTTGATCAAGAGGGCCACCAATATAAGTTCCAAGGCATCACCATCAGTTCACCTGAGATCATTAGTTCCCATCACATGGAAAAGATGCTCAAAAAAGGTCATTTTGGTGTTATCGCCCAACTCCATGCCATGCAAGCAACAAAGACACCCTCAGTCCTACAAGACCTCGAAGCCATCCTTTCTACACATCAGTTGGTATTTTCCACTCCCCAAGGACTCCCTCCTTCCCATGGTTTTCATGATCATTCCATTCCCCTTGTACCTGGAAGCCTTCCTCCCAATATCCGTTTATATCGTCACCCTTTTTCCCAAAAAAATGAAATTGAGAAAATGGTCAAGGAACTCCTTAATGGAGGCATTATCTGCCCTAGTACAAGCCCCTACTCTTCTCCTATGGTCATGGTCCTAAAGAAATAAGGTTCTTGGTTAATGTGTCCTGACTTCTGTGCCCTCAACAAACTTACCATCAAAGAAAAATTCCCCATTCCTGTCATTGATGACCTCCTGGATGAATTGAGTGGCACCCAAGAAAACTGGATCTTCATTCGGGCTACCACTAGATATGTATGAAAGAGGAAGACATTACCAAGACTTCCTTTAGAACTCATGAGGGCCACTATGAGTTTTTGGTCATGCCCTTTGGCTTGTGTAATGCCCCCTCCACCTTCCAAAGACTCATGAATCATGTCTTCTGTCCTTTTCTCCGTCGTTTTTTCTTAGGTTTCTTTGATGATATCCTCATATATAGAAAGACCTGGACAAACCATCTTGCTCATGTGGATCGAGTTCTCCATCTACTCTCTCAACACCAACTTTTCCTGAAATAATCTAAATGTGATTTTGGCGCCTCCGAAGTAGAATACTTGGGTCATCTAGTTGGCAAGGATGGCATTAGGGTGGATCCTAAAAAGATTGAAGCTATGCAAGACTTGCCTCCCCCAAAGACTCTTAAAAAGCTTGCGTGGATTTCTGGGCTTAACAGGGTATTATCGCAAGTTTGTTAAGAATTATTAGAAGATTGCAACACCTCTCACTGCTCTCCTCAAAAAGAACTCTTTCACTTGGACTCCAACCACTTCTCAAGCTTTTCAAACCTTGAAGATGGCCATGTGCACCACTCTAGTCCTCACCCTTCTCGATTTCACAAAGACCTTTGTGTTGGAATGTGATGCCTCAGGGAATGAAATTGGTGTTGTTCTTATGCAAGAGGGTCGACCTTTGGCCTTTACCAACAAGAAACTATCTGAAAGAAATCTGGGCAAATCCATCTATGAAAAGGAAATGTTGGCTATACTGCATGTTGTTGATTTGTGGCTCCCTTATCTATTGGGGCAACGTTTCCAAATTAATACAAACCATCAAAGCCTCAATTATTTTCTAGAAGAACGCATTTCCTCCCCAAAACAACAAAAATGGATGACTAAGTTCTTTGGATATAATTATGAGATCATTTACAAGAAAGGAAAAGACAATGTGGTTGTAGATTCACTTTCCCACAAATTTGAAGATGAAGGATCCCTTTTTTCTCTTTCATTCATTGCCCCAGATTGGATCCAAGCCATTTGCCAAGAATGACTACAAAATCCCAAAAGTTTGCAGCTGATCCAACAATTGCAGTCCAATGATCCAACTTCCCCAAGGTACTCTTGGGTCCATGATGAACTTCGATATAATGGCCATTTGTATTTAAGTAAACAATCAAAGATTAAATCCACAGTACTTTCTGAGCTTCATGCTACACACACAACAAAGCACTCCGGGTTCACCAAAACCTATAACAAGGTCAAATGTTCCTTTTTCTGGGATGGTATGAAATAGGACATTCATAATTTTTTCGCTGAATGTGATGTATATCAATGCAACAAGGGAGAAACAGTCAAATCTCCAGGCACACTACAACCGCTCATGATTCCACCTACTATTTGGAATAATATATCTATGGATTTTATCACTGGCTTACCCAAATCAGGAAATAAATCATCCATCATGGTGGTTGTTGATTGCCTTTCCAAGTATGTTCATTTCTGCACCCTTCAACTCCCATTTAAAACATCCACGATGGCTCAAATTTTAATGGATCAGGTCTTCAAGCTTCATGGCATGCCACACTCTATTGTTTCTGATCATGACCAAACTTTCACAAGCAATTTTTGGCAAGAACTGTTCAAGATACAAGGCACCGAATTGCATCTTAGCACAACTTATCATCCCTGAACTGATGGCCAAAAGAAAGTTTTCAACAAGTGTTTGGAAACATATTTGATGTGTTTTTCCTTAGAAAAGAAAAATCAGTGGGCTCAATGGTTACCCCTAGCTGAATGGTGGTACAACACTTCATACCATATAGTTACACGCATGACTCCTTTTGAAGCAGTATATGGATAGAATCCACCTTTAGTTCTCTCATAATTACCAGGTGCCTCGAAGGTCCAGGTGGTTGACCTAAAACTTACATCTTGAGAGTACACTCAAAGAGAATTTAGTCATGGCACAAAATTGCATGAAGCAATAAGAAGATCAAGGTCGCTCTGAATGTAAATTTGCAGAAGGGGATCAGGTGTTTCTTCGACTACAACCTTACAAGAAAAATTCCCTCAAGGTCAAGCATTGTCAGAAGCTAGTGCCCAAATTTTATGGTCCTTATACCATTCTCAAGCGTGTGGGACAAGTATCCTATCAGTTAGCTTTTCCCATCCATTCGAAGCTACATCCTGTTTTTCATGTTTCATGCTTAAAGAAGGTGATTGGAGCTAAGTGCCAAATTCAAACCAACCTTCCAGAGTTAGCTGAAGAAGGATCCATTGGGATACAACCAGAAGAAATTTTGGACCAGCATGAGTGTCACCTATGTCAGAGAACCATCAAGGAAGTGCTAGTCCAATTGAAAGATACAACTCCAACAGAGGCCACTTGGGAACCAACTACCATTTTGCAACAATTTCCTCATCTCAAGCCTTGAGGACAAGGTTGTTTTTAAGGGGGTGGACATGTTAGGGTCCTAACCTGCACATAGGTAGAACAATATATTCAGATGTAATAAAGGTCAGTATTAATAAGTCCTTTCAATAAAATAGAATAAGGCGGATGTCAGAAGACCTAATAGAAGCTTCCGCTTCTAGAAGGATCTTCCTCTAGATGCTTCTTTTTAGTATAAATAGGAGTCGAGTGTATGAGAACCCTATCTTGGATATTATTGTAATAGATCTCTACTCAACTGGAGTTTTCCCCCTTGAAGAGGCCCGTGAACATTTCTTTCAGATTCAAAGTGCTATTTTTGTTATTATTCTCTTATCATTTCAATGCTATTGTGGTGAATGTTCTAGTTATATTGTTGTTATTCTACCATTTCTAGCATTTTATTTTTGTTTTGCATACATTTTATATATGGTATATTATAGTGGTTTCGACCCCATGGACGATATGGAAGGGTGTAAAACTAGTGGCAGTTTTAACTTCTATGCGATAAGTCCATAGTGTTGAAAACAACATATGATGCCAATTGGTCTTATATTTGTTGACAGTACATTGCAACATGGTTTTAAGGACCTTATTGACCGCCTCTACTTGTCCATTGGATTGAGGTTAGTAGGGAGAGGAAAACTCATGAGAGAATCCTAACTTTGAGGAAATCTTGACAAAGAGATCATTCTCTAAGTGTTTTCCATGATCGGAGACCATTTGTAATGGTACTCTAAAGCGGGAAATGATGTGATTAAAGAAAAAAAGTGTCGCGATGTTAGCGGTGTTGTTGAAGGTGGGCATGTCTTTGGTCCACTTGTTGAAGTAATCAACTACCATGAGAATTTACTTGTGTATGTTGTTGGATGGAGGATTACAAGTCATGAAGTCAATGCCCCATTTGCAAAAGGGGCCAACGATGATGATTGGGTGTAGAAGAGCAGGTGTCGCTCGTACTTTGTGGGCATAACGCTATAATTTTTCACAATGTTTCACAGTGTTTATACAAATGTGAAATAATGTGGGCTATAAGTAGCCTGCTCGAATAATTTTCTGGGCGGTGGAAATCCTTGAGAGGTGACCACCGCAAGCACTGATGTGGAAATCATTCAGAACTCTGTCAGCTTTGTCGATGGTCAAACATTGACAGAGTATGGTGTTGAACCCTCGTCGATATAAGATGTCATCGATAAGGAGATATCGAGGGGCATAATGGAAAATAAATTGACGATCATCCCTAGAGAGGTGAGGTCCAAAATTCTATGTTCGAAGGTAGATGAGGAGATCGTCATACCAACGATCATCCGAGGGGATGTATAAGAGGTGTTCATTGGGGAAGTCTGTATTGATGGGTGAAATGGTAGTATTTGAGGGAAATGTTGTAATGAGTTCTACGAGGATGGGGGATTTATCTCTCTTGGGTGTTGAAAATTTGAGGTCGTACTTCTAAAGGATGACGATCCATCGAGAAAATTTTCCATTAATTTGTTGGTGACTGAGCAAGTATTGCATGGGGTTGTAATCTTCCACGACTTTGGTAGTGCGAAGCAAGATGTAATGGCACAGTTTCTGGAGTGCGAGAACAACTGCAAGGGTGATTTTCTCTTCGTGATTTCACTTTAGGGGTGGTCCTAAAATATTTTTACTAATATAGTAAATTACATGCTCATGGCCATCATCCCCTAGTTGGACGATAACTCCTGCCATTGAGATGGCTGAGGCCAATAAGTAGAGGATATAGTTGTGATCATAGTTGGGTGGACTATTCAAATGGGCATTGAAGATCATCGCTTTTAAATCATCAAAAGAGGTTTGGGCATGTTCATCCCATTAGAATGGGATATCGTGACACAATAAGCGAAGGAAACTGTGTGTGCAGGTGGCATAATTGGGGACAAAGTGGTGGTGGAATTTCGGTGATGGTTTGGACCTTGAGGAGGTCAAGGGTGATGTCGTGTTGGGAAATGATGAACCCAAGGAGGCATCCAGTTGTGACGTAAAATACAAACTTGAGAGGGTTCAAGAGGATATTGTACTGATGACACCTTTGAAAGATGATACATAAGTCATCTAAATGTTTAGTGCATTTCTTAGATCGAGCGGTGAGGTCGTCCAAGTATGCGAGGATGATACGAGCCATATTGTGAAAAAGTTACATCATGGCCCATTGGAATGTCACACAAGTGTTCTTAAGGCTGAAATGCATGACACGATATGAAAAATTACCTCAGGGGGTAGTGAATGAGGTTTTGTACTAGTCTGCTGGATGAATCTGAATTTGGTTGTAGCCTGATAAACCGTCCATGAAGGAGAAGGCTTCGTGGTCGGCACAATCATCAATAATTTGGTTGATGAAGGGCATTGAGAAGTTTTCTTTCGAACAACTGTGATTGAGATCACGAAATTCAGTGTAGACATGAATAGTGCCCTATTTTTTGTTCACAGGGACAGGGTTGGAGACCCATGGCATATATGCGATGGGGTATATGAACCCGAAAGCATGTAATTTATTGATTTCGGCTTTAATGGCCACCTCTTTGAATGGGTGTAGTGGGCATTTCTTTTTTCATATAGGTGTGATATCAGGCTATGTGTCTATACGATGTTCAACAATAGAAGGATCAAGGCCATGCATCTTTGTGTATGACCAGGAAAAGATGTCCCGGTATTCCTGGAAGAGAGCTTTGTATGCTGTAAGTTCTTTAGGAGAGCATGCAACACCAATGGTGATTTCCTCTACGATTCTAGTTTTGATGGAAATATCGATTTTGACAGGGGGGAAATGTTGGCCATGTTTCCTTATTCAAAACTGTCGGGGCCAGGGATAGGGTTGTTGAACCAGTCTATATGCCCTGATGGAATAAAATATTTAGTTTCGATTGCGTATACAAAGTTTTGGCTAAGGGGATCAAAGGCTTATTGTGAGAGAAAGAGAACTCTATGATGGAGCACATTCCATGGGAAACTGGGGCTATTTAATTCCTCAAGGATGTCTTCGTCACAGTGGAACTAGTGAGAATATAGGGGATCCTAGGGAGTAACATTGGTGATTGTCACCGTATGATTATCTTCCGGTGGTGAAGATGTAGGGAAGGCGCAAGGAGGTTGCGATGGTGTGCTCGACATAAACCAAATATCGAGATACTGTGGGTTAAAAATTGTATTTAGGTGTGATATTTCCATGGGGAAATGTACTGGAGAATTGGGGGGATTTGGGGGAAAATCCTCATATAGGATATCCATGAACCATGGAGGAGTGGGGAGTGCCTCAGGCTTAGGAGAGATAATATGAACAACATTGAGGGATGGAGTAGGGTTAATCACCGGTACCTTTGGAAATGGGAGGGGTGTAGGATTTTGAATAAGGTCCATTTGGCGACACCTGTATTTAAGGATCGTAGGACACTGGTATGTGAAATGATCCAGTGATTCATAGAGAGAGCAAGGGCATCTCATTTGTTCATTAACTCAGGTTGTGACATAGTGGATGTCTGTGACAAGAGTACTTGATGATGTGGATGGGGAAGACTCTTGCTAAAATATTTGGCGTACTTCCATTAATGTCTGTCGAAATTGAGGTAGCGCAAGGCAATGGTGGGTGTAATGGCCATACTCTGAACAAATGGAATAGGTGAATTTGGTTCGCAACCCTGTGTTACCTATAGTCAGAGACGTGGTGGTAGTACTAGGTGCGTTGGGTGTAGCGACGAGCTGTGTGATTGTTCGAGGAAGTTGGATTAAATTTCATAACTCGAGGAGAGAGGGACATCGATTGGTGGGGTGTCCTTATTTCTAGCATAGTGCACCAGGAAGTTGAACTTGGGGGGGAATTGGATTGGTGGGCTCTGTATTCTTCCTTCGGCCCCCAAATGTAGTGGTGGTGCTAGCGAGTGGGGGTGGGGATGGTGAAGTGGGAGTGAGGACTAGGATCTGCATTGGGAGTCCCTCTTTTTGGGGAGGGAGGGATGGTTGAGGAACCATCTCAGGTGGGTGCAGATACCAAACTAGGATGGAAAGAACCATGTTAGGGAGAGTAAGCGTTGTGGCTACTTGGAAATCTTGTACGCCCAGTGGGGGTAGAAGAAGGGGATTTGAGTAATGGATTGGGGGATTCTCTCACAAACAGGGATGTGACCCTGGGGGAGAGGGACATTGGGAACAAGTGGTGTTGGAGAGTTCTTAGGGGATTCCTAAGGTAGCAGTTATGCAACTAGTGGGTCATCAGGAAGTGAAGAAGCCTCGATGGGAGGAATGGTATCTCCAGTGTTAGTTTCATTGGAAGAGATGATGCATACTTGAGCTGAGGGATGTATGAGGGGGGGTTGTTTGTGGTATGTCCCTAGCAAGGATGGGTCTTTGAAAATTCTGGGGGCCATATCGACGACTGGGTAGGAATCTAGATTAGTGTGGACAAAAGGTAGGATGTTATCAATGTTGGAGGAAGGTCTAGGCTCGTAATGTGAAACTTGATTGATGGTGATAATCTTCCCATTGTGGGGGAACATCATCATGCGAAACACAAAAGAGGTGATTGCCTTCATAGCATACATGTAGCTACGTCCAAACAAGATATTGTAATCGAGTGGTGTGTCAATAACTTCAATGTCGATAAGGATGGTTTTTTCCCCTATTTCAACGGGGGCATTTTGAAAGATCCCTTTAGGAGAGGATGGTCATCCATCATAAGCTTGCAAAGTGATGGCGGATGGTATTATCTCGGGAGAGATGTGTTTCTACCATACATTTTTGGACATGATGCATGTGGATGCACCTTCATCAATGATGCATTGATGAACTATGATGTTCCAAATTTTGACTGGTATCCGGAAAGCTACCAAAGTAGGGAGACGAGGTTCCCCACAATCTAGATCAAATGTGATGAGTCTAGTATAAACAGGGTTGAATTCCCAGAGGGTGGAGAGTAATGAATTCCATTGAGTGGGACAAGTTTGAAGGACTTCCAAGACTAACATGGTAGCAGGGGATTGTGCCAAGTCATCGACCAAAATGTAATTGTGTGCTACCCTAGCCTGAGAGTTGTTGACATTTCATCGTAATGGGATGCGAGGAATCCGAAGGGGGGTTTCAGTGTTAGGCTGCAGAATCATGAGAGGTGCTCTTGTTGTAACTGGAACTGCTTCCGAAGTGGTGGGAGTATATTCAAGGGGTGCGTTGTATTTACGATTGCGCATTTGTAGAATCATTTCTTCTTCACTAATGAGGAGGATAGTGAGATCTGCAGGAGTGCCATGGTTTTGATATTGTCCCATATATGGTGGGGCAGGGTGCATTTCTTGTTGGGTATTCATCACCCCTTGGTGTGGAATAGGGTTTTGTAACATTGCTCGGGGTGGTTGTTGCACATATTGTTGTGGGGCCTGTTGGGGGGTAGACAGTGTTGGGGGACATGGCTCGTTCACAGATTCTTTCATCCATTTAAAGTTGACAATTTAGGGGAAGTGGTGAGTATAATGGCCATACTCACCGCAAAGGGTGCAATGAAAGTTTGTCCAGAGGTTATTGTTGTTGTTCCTCCCTCGAAGTTTATTGTTGTTTCCCCCTTGGGGGTTCTGGTTCCCCTGGTTCTAGTTGCCCGAAAGAGGTTGTTTCTATTGGGGGTTATTTCCCCCTGGTCGAGGATTATTATTGTTTTGATTTTTTTCTTTATTTTTGGCATTATTCGACTGATGGGCCAGATTTTCCATATTCAGTTGTTCAAAATTTTGAAATTGTTGAATGGAAGAGGGCTGAACAAAGTTAACCCTAGCATGCGGTTGTCCTTGTGGTGGAGCCATGGGTTGGGGAGGATAAGGAAATGGAAAGTACAAATTATTTTGTGGTAATGATATATATGGTACATAGTAAGGAACGGTGCTTTCACTAGTTCTCAGGGTGTAAGCTGAGGTAGAGGGGGTACCAAAACTTGATTGTATAGTTGGACGCATTATGGGTGTCGATGTGGGTCCACTCATGGGTGGAGGGGGTACAAGAGGGTATAGTTGCTGGTAAGGAGGAGGAGGGTAATAAGTAGATCCGCCATATATTGGTGGATGTTGGGGTGTACCATACATGGGTGGCAGTTGGATGTATGGGTTGTGGTGTGTTGTGGTACCAATGAATCCATCCACTAAGTGAGACATCCCAGGTTTGTCTTCATTGAATGGTACGATTCTTGGGACATCAAGTAGTATTGTATATAAGTATCTTGATTGCGCATAAATGATGTCATATTGCTGAGCCTTGTTGATGGCTTCCTCTTCATATTGGGGGAAGGTGGAGGCCACATCCTTGGCAAGGAGGGAGATAAGTGGTCTGAGAAACCAATCAAGGCATTGTTGTTTGGTGGTTACTTCTTTGCATAAACTATATCGTTGATTCCATTCATGAATGTGGTCAACGATATGTGTGTCTAAGGTTTGTTTAAACTTGGAGAGAAGTTTGAGACCATTGTCATGGTGGATTGGTAGTTGAAATAACGTAAAAAATTCTTTGGCCAATGATTCAAAAGTCACATGGGACCCTGATTTTTCATCTACATACCACTTGGTTGATGGGTCAGTGAGTGTGCGTTGGAATAAACTTAATCAAACAGAATCATCCATGATGATATTTGAAGATAACCATAAGTGTAAGGTCATGAAATGGTTGGCAGGGTCATCTCCCGCCTTTCCTTCAACTTGGGGATTTATGAAGGTAGTTTGGTGGGCATTGCAGGCCATGTGGGGTCATGCAAGATAGGATCATTTGTGATCTTTCTTAGATCTAGTATGTTGAGGGAAGCCAAGTATGGCATATGAAGTGGCGGTGGAGGATTAGTTCCAGCCATTGCATGAGTGGTTTGTGTACCTGACCCTTGAGTGTGGTGGGGTGGGGTTGTACTTCCCCGTTGGGAAGAAGTTTTCCCCACGCTTCCTTGTAAAGGAGAGCTAGTGGACAGTTGGCCTTGGGAAGTGGACCCAAGTAAAGTGGAATGAAGCAAAGTTGATCCCAATATAGTAGCACTCAAATTGGTGTGAGAGTGTGGAGCTGATGAGTTGGCAAGACTAGGAACTCACCCTACAATAGGAGGGAGATTTAGCAAGCATCTGGAACAAAGGGGATTATGTGGGTCGCCTATGATGTCTAACTAGCAAACTGAATGTGTGTGAATGGTGATGAGTAATAAATGAACAAACGACTTTGTATAACTTCGACCTTCACAACATATCTCACAATCGTTTTTTCATAACAAGAGCATCATACATAAATCAATTGACAAAGAAGCATATATGTGGGTAGGTGGATTTTGTCCACGTGGGAGAACAAAGAAAAAAAATGATCATGTCCTAAAAGACATAACGTCCTTTCTCTCAAATAGCACTGGACTTTCCAATAGCACTCAAAAGTGGGGTCTGAAGCCACTGGAAGAGGAAGTAGTGAAGGATGAAACAATCAGTTATAATGAGGGGTAGAGGGTGCATATCTCAAAAGAGATAGCGATATTTCCCAATAGCCACACAAAATCTGATGAAGGTGGAATTGCAGCCCACAATTGCCACCTGGGTAGATTTCCTAAAATTTGGTCACTAGGTACCTCGGTCGAAGTGTGACATTTAGATTGTCGGCCTTAGAAATGGGTCATGGGATGGATCCGTCCAAGAGGTGGGTCCCTTAAGAGGGGACGCATAGAACAACTATACCTTGGCCTTTGACCCTTCATGGGTATCTCCCTGCCTTATGGTGTTAGGAACACTTGACTTGGAGGATTTAAAGTTCCCTTTTTGACAACTTATAATGTTTGAAGATGTGAGAACCAGATAACATGGATTTATTTTGATGCCTATCACTGAGATCCTACCTAGACTAAAAACAATTCTTTTGGCACCTCATGTGGAGGAAAACTTAGTGAGTTTTTTAGAACATTTTTATATGTGGTTGTTTGTGAGAATGGGGGTGTGAACCAATCTCATTCAAATTAAGTGGGAGTGGACATTTCCTTCAAGAAAAGGGTGGGGCATTTCAAAATCCCTTTGGGGGAAACTTACTTCAACCTCTACAATTCAAGATGCAACTATGTGAGTGAGTAGAGACTTTGTGTTTGAGAAAGTGATAAAATGTGCCAAATTTTTGATAAGTTAGGTGCCAACTTGCAGCATGTGGACTTCGTGTGGTACTTACAAATCTTGATTACCTATCTTACTATATGCTATTGGTACAACCTTGTGGAATTTTAAAGTCCCTAGAGAAATAACATGTGGACATGTGGGTCCTTACCAATCCCTTAAACTCCCTAATGTGATTTAATCTAAGAAAGATTCAAAAGACTATTCTAGATTGTGGACATGTGGGAATGTATGGGCCCGTTACAATAATCTTTAAACTCCCCTAGTGATGTAAACTAAGAAAGTATATTCAAAACTATCCTATCTTTGTAGCATGTGGGCATGTGTGGGACCTTACAAATTTATGATGTTTTTGAAACGAAACTAAGAGGAGTCCCAAAGGGGGTTGTTGTCCTCTCCTAAATATTTTGTCCTTAAGGGAGACAAAATATTCCTTCAATCATTTTTATGATTCTCAAGATCGCTCTATGGTGCGAGATTAGAGCATACTCTATGATTGAAGTTTCATTTCTGGTCGCAATGCAAGTGTTTATATATGTGATATTGAATGATTCCAACTTAACTTTTACAATCAAAGAAATCCATCCATGTGTAAAAATGAAATCAAAAAGAGGAAAAATATGGATTTTAACCCCCTAAGTGCCTATGTTTTGACTAACCCTTCATGTGGAGAGGGAATCTAAGTGTGGTGCATATTACAAATTGCATATAATCAATATTTAGAAGGCTATGGGCCTTCAAAACATCACAAAAAACCCTTACAATGTTAAATTTCTGGATAGGTGCACGAGTCACAGAGTAGACAGAGGCACATGTGGTGCCAATGCACAAATAAACAATGACATGTTGGTGCAAGTGTGTAGAATGCACTGAAAAACACAATGCTTTTGGTGCATGTGCTCAGAAGACACACCTATGGTCTAAAAAACCTGTGCACCATTTGATACGCGGCTGGGAATAAAATTTCGAATGAAATTCTCTTATCTCAGCTTTGAATTTATCTTTTTGCAGGTAGGCTTGGGCCGGTTATGATCCCTGCAAGTTAAATAAATAAAAAAGAAATGCCCAAACAACCCAAATGGGGAGGAAATTGATACCTATCCCCATTGGAGTCTCCAATCTGTTGTATCCTTTTCGTCACCTAAATGAGCAAAAGAGGGACCCTTGCAAGTTCAGTTGGGTCAACTGAATAGGACATAAGTGAGTGCAAGAGTTAGAAATGTGAAGCAAAAGAAATAAACAAACAACTAAGCTAACAATAATTAAAGAAACTAAAGTAAAGTGCATAAGGGAATTAGAACCAAAATTAACCAAACAATTGACCAATATTCATGCCACCAATGGATAGATTGTATTAGTGGGAAAACACCAARGAGAAAGAGAGACTTATGGGTCCCCTCTTACTCCAAGGGAGGGCTCTTGAACCCCCAATGAGAGAGCTCTTCTTACAAATATCAAACTAAAATAAATGGTGAAGAAATCAAAAGCTCATTCACTCAAGAGGTGATGTGAATGGCCCAATGAAATGGTTCTTATATGCTCCAATGAGGAAAGAGGTTCCTTGTAGGAGAATAGAGGCAACATAAAAATACAAATAGATTCTTGAAAATATAGTGCACCCATGGCCTCTTTTTATATAAAATCTTTGAGGCATTATCCAAGCAGTCTTTACTGTGAATAAGGGGCCCTTTAGAGCAGCTTTAGGTATTTGACTAGCCCCCCAGTCAAATTTATCTCAGATTTGGGGGTCAAATCGACTTGGGAGCTGAACCAAAAGTGGGTGGGAGGCCGACCAGAATCACTAATTTGTTGTTCTGAGGTGTGCACGGCTTTTTGGGTCCACAGTCGTGCATCGGGCAAATGTGCGCTTTCCCTGTGTTTTTGACTGGCGCACGTGCGCGTGCTTCCTTTATATTCTGAGCAAATGCTGATTTTATAACCAGTTGTATAGTTTGTGCCTTTTGGGAATGCATTTTTGGGCCATGAATGAACTAATAGGTGTTTGGAGATGATGGATTCCTGTAACCACTTTGCAGAAGAAATTTCAGTGATAAAAATGTCTGCATTGAGTCCATTCCTAGATAATCCATATATCAAGTGGTTCAAGATTTGTAGATAGTATAAGGGCATGTACCACCCGACTACCCCACGTGGGATAAATTTTAGAAGACACATCATAATCCATTTTACAAATTCTGCAATTCCATGGGACATGATGTGAACAACTTCCATTCACTCTAGTTGATGGAATATCATACCCATTATGTATTCTGGTTACAAGAAGAAAAAAAGGGTGGTGATTTTAGTGATGTTGAGAGAGATATATATCAAGTCATTCATCGAGGTAGATATGGACACGGTCATGGATGATGATATGGAGGAAGGGGAGGTAGACACTCCCACTTGTTTTAAGTTTGGAGAGATTTCCCATGTATCAATACTTTTTACCAAACCATGCGATATCTATGGGTATTGTCATAGAATTTATCATGTTACAGAGGATTGTCCTGACTTATTGAAGAAGTGGGAAGAGAAGAAGTAAAATTTCAATATGGTACATGAAGAGTCACACAACAATTATAAAAAGTATGACGAAGTGGATTTATGGGTGATAACCCACAGTGGAGAAAAAATAGGAGCATACTTTTAGCATGGTGAAATACTAGGTCAAAGTTTGAAGGGGAATATAAAAAAGGTGGTGCAACCCCTTCCTCAATTTGATGCCACCCAATAGAACCATTTTTTTCATGATGCACATAGGGCCATAGAGGAAGAAAGGGAGTGAGAAGAGATGCAACACAAAACATAGGCGCTGCTTGAAGAGGCTTGGATCCACGAGGAGATGCATGGTTTGGATGAGAGTTCATTAGAAGAGGTTTGCACCATTGAAGGACTGGAGCACACCAAACATATATATTTGGTGGAGGATTTCATGCGTGAAGAAATACAGAATGCAACAAATATATCATTGGAAGAAGAATCCATGCAATAGGATTTGCGATGCATTGATCAAAGGGAAATTGAAAAGAATGTACATGAGGAGATGAAGAATACATTGCATGAAGAAGCATCACTTGACTTGGGTCACCAAACAGAAACTAAGGATCAAGTAAGTAGCTTCTTATGCTATTATTTAATATTGT
>JZKD02S0344203.1:204751-218389 GCA_000966675.3 Picea glauca
ATTACTAATCTAAATCACAACTAATGGCCTAAAGCCGACATAAATAAAATAACATTACTAATCTAATATGCCCCAATTAAGTGGTAATGAGCCAATATTAGGGCTTAACATACTCTCCCATCCAACTATGGTTGGATAATCAATATAGGTTATATCTTATAGGCCAGTTCAAGAAATTTGAGTTGAACATAGAAGGGGTGAAGATAAAGGATGATTTTTAAGTCATAGAGATTATGGATGATTCTGACCCATACCCTGCATTGCTTGGCATTGATTGGGACTTTGACAATAATTTAGTGTTTAATTAGAAGAACTAACATATGTATTTTGAAATGGACATCATGTGTGTCATCACATATTTAGACCATTTTTAATGGCACATGTACAATGAACTGATGGATGAGGATGCATGGATTTCTGTCACTGAAAATATGTATATAAGGTCATTTGGAACAAATAATATTATATATATCCCACAACGGATGGAGAAATGAGGTGGAGGAGTGTAAACTCATATGACACCGATTAAGAATATACCTTGGAACAATGGTAGAAGAAGATGGATGACGTCTCTACCCATATATGCACGTGGATAACTAAAGCAGTATGTTGGATTGGATCTAAATTATGTGATGCACTGTGATTTAATGGGATAGGGAGGGTGGAGGCCTTCTTGATAAAAATGGAAAAGACTATTATCCAATATAGATGGGTTCAGGCCATGGATGTCTTAGTGTGAGGAACACATGCACATTGGTAAGAAGCACACCATGCAAACATAAAGAACTAGGCGTAGGTGATCAAGTTAATAAAAGTTAGATTCTATCCCATGTAAGAATTCAAATTTAACAATCGGTATAAGGGCATCGAGGATCCCTAGGAGTACATTCAATACTACGAGAGGTGATGCATGATGAAGAAAATTCCTCTCACCCAATGGGTCCATGAGATTCTTCATACTATCGATATGGTTCCTAGGAGTTGGTATATTCAGGAGGAGCTTTGAAGGAAAATGGTTGATCGGGTTCAGCTAAGAACTTAGTTTTTCTCAACATTCTTATTTTCTACAGAGTATCCAACCCAAATAGAGGCACTCTTCCATATTAAGAACTTTATATTTCATCCTAAGCCTAAGGATTCCATTCCAAAGGTAGTTTGTTTGTATAATCTGATAGTGGAAAAAATGGAAGAGGTTGTCCATTGTTAGAAGGTCAATTTTGATAATGTTGATGATGATGATTCGAGAGTAATACAAATTAAAGAATATGAAGGTGAACGATCAATTGAGGGAAAAGAGTCATATATGGTCGTTCCATACTATGGGGGCCTGATTAAAACGAAGGAACATAAAATTGGCACTAAGGAACCACCCAAAATTGATATTATTGAAGACTATTGGGACACAGAGACTGCCACCTAGGTTTTTGATCCACTCAAATAATACAAGGAATTATTTCCCCGTATCTTCTCATAAATTAAGGGGATCGTAGGATCTCTAGGCATGAAGAAAAAAAGGGATATCTAAATCTGTGTAGAGCTGAGAAGCATTAATGCATACTATTTCCAGGACCCTTTCCATACCCCTTTCACCGATGAAGTTCTATAAAATTTTGGTGGATGAGAGTCCTACTCTTTTATAAATGACTTTTTGGGGTATCACTAGGTTCAAAATGGCAAGGAGGATCAAGCCAAAACTACATTTGCAACATAATGGGGTTATTTTCTTATATGATGATGCCATTTGGACTAAATAATGCACCTCTAGTTTTCTCTAGGATTGTGGTCACAACCTTCAAAGAATTTATCCACAAGTTCCTTGAAGTTTACTTGGATGACTAGAAAATATTAAGTTTTCTAAAGGAGCACATGCAGGATATTCGCTTGATGTTGGATTGATGTTGACACCTTCAAATTTCTCTAAATTTGAAGAAATGCAACTTTTTTACACCTTTTGTAACACTATTGGGGCATGTAGTTTGTAAGGATGGATGTTAGTTGACTAAGATAAGATTTTTTCCATACTAGATATGGTGGCGCCCACCTCAATTCGTGAGCTACGTGAAATATTGGGTTATACCAGATATTACCGATGATTCATTCAAAACAATGTGAATATTGCATTCCCTTTGAAGCAACTTCTCCACAAAGATACCAAGTATGTCTACACATAGGACTTCCATGAAGCCCTGGATACTTTAAAACATAAAATAGTCACTGCACTGATTTTGGTCTTTCACGATTGGTCTAATATCATTCATGTCCATGTAGTTTCTTCATCCATCATGATGGGAGAAGTTCTTGTGTAGTTGAGTGAAGGTAATATTGACCTTCTGGTTTATTTTTCCAGTTGCAAGTTTTCCGATGCCGAAAATAATTATACAACAACTAAGCGTGAGGACCTCACCATGGTATATGCCTTACAAAAGTTTCACCATTAGTTGTTGGGGACCCATTTTAAATTATTCAATAACCATTATGCACTCAATTATTTTGTCAACAAGGCAATTTTGGGAGGAGGAATATGTCGTTGTTCTTTTTCTTTCAAGAATTTGATTTTGAAGTAGTCGTCAAGCCTGGGAAATACAATATTGGACCATATCATTTGTTATGGATTAAGTCTGGTAAAGCTAGTCAACGCCTCTACAATGAAATCCCCAATGTGAAAATATTTCATGACTAATCCATTATTAATTAGTTAGATGATATCGAGGAATTCCTCACATTAGGATAGGCTGCGACAAGGTATACTCCGACCTAGCACCATCAACTGGTGACTTGTAAAGAAAATTATCAATTGATTTTCGAGCAATTGTATAAGTTGGGAGCTGATGAAATTTTGCACAGATGTTCCTTGGAGCGTGAATGAGACCTAGTTTTGTATGCATCACATGAAGGTATAGCATGGGGGAACAATGCAATAAATGCCACTATGTGAAAAGTTATATGTGCAGGGATTTGGTGGCCGTCACATTTTTCTGATGACAAGGAGTATTCTAAACGTTGTGATGCATTCCGATGAATTAGAAAACATTCCCAAAGAGATGGGCTCCCTCTGGTTCCATTATAGCATTAGAACCATTTGAGAAATGGAAATTGATTTTGCAGGATGTTGTAGGGATTTTTTACCCTACAAGAGATCAACTCCCCTAGTTTCAACCAACACCTAAGACATGAATAGAGACATAAAATAAGGATGTTCCTAGTATATTGAAGTTGCACATAAGAAGACAAAAAACTACCAAATATCAAAGAAATTATGCATGGATTGAAAACATATCTAATAGTATATCATAACAAAAAATTATACTAATTCTCTACCAATGAATACATAAACTTATATGAAAAATTGGATAGATGGAAAAATCCAATATATCTTCTATTAAAAAATTAAGAAATATTACAATGTACAAATATGTATACTGAAGAGATGGCCTCCTTCCAAGATCCTTTCCCAAGTCTTGCAACAAAATCACCAGAGTAACTTTATTATCTCTTTCCTCCACCTTTTCCATGGGAAATGGATTTGTTATTATATGGATTTAGGGATAAGGACATATAGTTATTAGGATAATATTATTTAGATCTTAATGGAATTCTTCTCGAGGATAAACCCCAAGAAATTAGTCAAAATTCCCATCCATTGAAAAAGAATTCTAAAACTAGAGTTTCTAGACCTGGTCACTCCCTATAAACATAGAAAGAGAAACCGATCACTCCTTGTCAAGCCATAGGGTGTGACCATCATTTTTATGTCACTCCTTTAATGAAGGCATGTACTGATTGGGAAGAAACTCCGTTGAAAACCCAAGAAAAAAATGGTAGTTTTTAAGGGTTAAAATGAGGGGTTTCTAGGGGACAATGACCTAGTTATTAGGTGATATTTAGGTGATAATGACCTAATGATTAGGTGGCCAATAATTTTATAAAAGATACCCCTTAAAGTGTGAAGTTAGAAGAGGTGTCCGACGACTGAAATACTTTATAAATCAAGTTGAAAGGCTTTGGGAAAATACGTTTAGAGAAGAGCATCACCAATCCTGCAGAAAAAGATCCTCGATGTGGGAATACCCATGCTCAGTAATAAAGATAAGAGAATAGATTCCATAAATACATTGTGGATCCATCCATGACACAAGTGATGGGACAATGGACACAATAGAATACACATGTATTCATCAAGACCAATCATGACTCGATCATGGACACAAAAGTAGACAATGTGGATCCATGCAAGATGCAAGTGAAATCATATCCATGACCAAGTACAAATGTGGATATATGTCACATCATACAAATCAGTGATATGACTCAATAACTAAGCAATCTATGAAGTGATCATGAATATTCTCCATCACAGCTTGGGAAAGAATATCATCTAACATGAGTGTGATCTTATCCCAAGGTCTTCATCATTGATCCAAATGGTATGAATCTACAACATGAAAATAAATGAGTTGAAGTCGAGCATGGTAGAAACAATATGATTACTGGTCATTAATGTATATCATTAACAGGTGTGAGGGAATCCATTGATGATGATCATGAAACCCAAGATACCTAGTACAATATACAAAGTGTGAATAAAGGAGTTGACATTGAAAATTCATAGATTCATTCGATAGGAGCCAATGATGTAAACCCACTATTGAAATGCAAGGAGACCTACCCCTGATGTCTAAAACTCCTAGGGTATTAATGGGTTTCTATATTTCAATCTTGAATAATGGGTTGTAGTCGTCAGGGTGAAATCTATTGAAGGAGTTCCTTGATGTATCCCCCATAATTCAAAATTAAACACGTAATTAATATAGATGGTGTGAAAATCATAATAATGAAGCACAACTGAGAGATGGATGGTTGGGATAAACAGTATGAAAGGAAATGCAGGTGACCGATGGAGGTAAAATTCCCTTGAACAAGTATGCATGAAAATTAACTTGACTTGGCAACATTAACTCAAATGAATACCATAATGATGGTCATGGACCTATCAAGGGAATGTGACACATGATGGAAATGGTGGTYAATGAGAGAGARTGGATGACCGAACTATTATATATGATGATATAAYAGGTGYATTGTTCAAGGGMGACTCAAAGTAGTAATTTTTTCTAGATAATGAARATAACAAGATGGAAAAAACCATAAAMATTCCCCACCATGAGTTGGTGAGTACCTMTTTCTAGTTTTATGAGMTTGAGGCRGACAAAAAATGCTCRTTATAGATCATCTGGCRATGATTCCCTCATCATATATTTAGTGAACCYTAAGAAGGAAGGGTTCGGTCCCAGATGGGTGCTTCAATGTTTGGTTTTACGAGTCCAAAGAAGGTAAACTTGATGGTATTTTCATGTTTAGAGAGTTTGAAAAGGTCGTAAACAAGACTCCATAATGAACTTTTTCGTAAATTTAGTCTCCAAGGTCTTGAAARGTATTAAATTATACCTAGGAGAACTCTSCTAACCATAATGGATAGGGTGCTCATTTTTCATAAATATCYTGATGAAACTGAAAAATAGATAAACTATTACTCAATAGATGTGCTTTCTAATTCACTTTAACGAGCGKGAAAGAAAACTAGATTGCTTGGAAATATTTTCATTTTTTAAAGGGTTCAAAAATAGCTTAAAGAGTTCTCCATAATGAGGTCCTTTTTCGTAATTATTCCATCTGGCCTGAAAAAAGGGTAAACGTATACTAGGTGGACATCTTTTCAAATCCATATAATGAGTGTGAAAATACAATCTTACTCAACAACCTTTTCTTATTTAAGGAATCTAAAAAGAGCTTAACGGAAATACAAAAGTTACGTTTTTCGCATATCTTTTACAAGTCCAAAAACATGATAAAAGTATACTAGGTAGCCTATTCTCATGCATTTTCGATCATGAGAAAGAAAAAATACTAAGCTCGGTAACCTATTCTCATGTATTTATGAGCACGAGAATGAACAAAGACTAATATCAGTAACCTATTCTCATGTATTTACAAGAATGATAAAGAACAAAGACTAAGGTCGAGATTGGTTTCATTTTTACACAAGCTTGAAAAAAAGTAAAACTATGTTTGGGTAGGTTTCATTTTTCATGATCTTAAAACTAGGAAAACTATGCTCCAAACCAGTTTCATTGTTTTGATGAACTTAAAACTGAAAACCAAATGTGCTCGACACTTCCCAATGTAAATTCCTAAGGTGGATGGTTGGTATTTTCCCCCCTTCTTGAGAAGATAGCATTTTAACTCTATAATTATGATCAAAGGCTGGAGACATGCCCCCCCAAGCTTTGTTTCATCCACCAACTTTGCACCTATCGCCAATTTCTATACCCAATAGACTCTTGGTTACTAATAGGAAAAATGTTCACTAGAGAGGGAGGAAGAAAAATGATCAAATGACTGAGGTGGATGGAATGAAGGTTCAACTACGAGTTGTAATGGAAGACTCAACATAACGGGAGAGGCAATTATTTTAGTTTTTAACGAGCTTGACACAGTACAATAACTATGCTCGATGATCGACTTCATTTTTTAAGATCTTGAAATAGAAAATAAACTATGCTCTTTATTGGGTTGGATTTCCAGACCTCTATTTCATTTTTCAATGAGCTTGACAAAAATAAGGGAACCATGCTTGTAGCTATCATCTTGATCATGACTTCCAACAGGACAATACTCTGGAAGGAATACATATCAAGTTACAAAGCTTGATCATGGCTTCCAAGATATCTTCACTAGATGGAAGAGAAACACTTTGGAAGGAATACATGTCGAGGGGCGCGATAGGGGTATGGAGATCAAGATCTAAAATCTCTATCAAAGAGATCACCATGTCAAATATTGGATCTAAGTGAGAATATGGATATATTCCTTCTTGTTCAGAGTTGAATGCATGGGACATGTTGCCACATAATTGACCTGGGATGGGGTAGATGGTGCTAGCATATAAGGACCATTCAGATAATACTGATGGTTGACCATCATATGATTTCCAATGAATGAAATCTAGTTTATGGTCACTATGTTTCCATTATGAGGGAAACACATCACTCTAAAGAGTGTGTACAAATGATCCTTCATAGAGTAAACATAGTCTCTCCTGAGGAGAAAATTAAAATCCAAGGGGTCGTGGACAACCATCACATCAATATAGCTATTTTTGCCTCCTAATGTAATAGGTAACTAAGGAAGGATCCCTAAAGGTTGAGTAATCCATTTTTTAAAGGCAAACTCATTATGAGTCATCGATGCAATATGAGGGGAACCGAGATACTTCCAAGCATTTGAGGATAGGATGCTAATAGAGGTACCTTCATCTATTATAGTGTTAGGTATCGTGACCCTACCACAAAATTTTACCATTATCTCGAAAGGAACTTACGAAGGAATATAAGGTTATTTTAGAGGATTCCAATATATATAAATCATTTGATTGGTTGAAGGGGGTGTCAATGGGATGGGAGAAGCGCTCCCTTATCTAGAGGAATCCGCAGTAATAATAAATACTTGAGCGACATCATCACTCTTCAAAGGAGGAGTGGGGTTGATCGATGGGGATATCGAATCAACCACTTGATGGATCAGATCAACCGAGGAGGTATTCATATCGATCAATTTGGGTTCACTCTCTAAAGGGAGAGTGGGATTGACCGACGATGGGGTTGGATCAACCACTTTGGCTTCACTCTCTAAAGGGAGAGTGGGATCGTCTAACGATGGGGCCTGATCAATAACTTGATCAACTAATGGTAGGTTGGGAGAAATTTTACAGTAACCAGGTGGAAGCTAGTGTTGAGAAACAAAAACGGATTATAACAATTTTGAGGCTTCATCCATGTGTGAACAAAGGTAGGTACGTTGCATATCCTTGCATAAACACCAAGGATTATTTATTTAACCCTTATTACTTCCAACCTTATTACTATTCGATGGGTTTTCACTAGCATGACCTGCAGTGGCTAATGACATGGATTAAGAAGAAACCTGACACCACACTTCTACGACCTTGGGAATACCATGGAAATCCTTGAGAAGGTTATCACCCTTACAAATCATGTAAGGGGATTTGGGTTTGTGATTATTCTTTTTAGAATTGACGACACCATCAAAAGTCCCAGCATGATTCCTAGAGGTTGTATGATATCTTCCAACATGTCCTACAGTGGTTGGAAACTTTCCCTCTTTCTTATTTTTATTCTTCTTAATCTTTTGTTTCTTATTCTTCTTGACCACCTGGTTACTGGCTGTAGAGCTTTCACTAGGTGAAGAGGAAGAATGGGAAGAATACCCTATGGGAGAAGAAGGAATAGGATAGAAATGTGGTTGATGATCATGGGGTGGAGTGTTTACATACAAATCACTAGGATAATTTACGTTCATCAGAGTGGAAAACAACCAAACTGGTAGCCCAATCATGAGACTAGGAAGACTCAAAGTTGTGATGTAAGGTGGACCAATGTGTCCCGCAGAAGGAGAAACAAACAATATTCCACAAAAATGGATTCCTTCATTGGTATACCTAGGAAATGACACCATAGATATAGGATCAACCCTAAGGTCCACTAAGAAAACAAACATCATGTGCTATAAAGTATTGGAAGCAAACCAAACAAACCAATAACTTCTCAGAATGAACTTACTAGTTGGTGATGAAATCCAACATCAACGAAACACATGAGAAGGGGATGTGAGGAGAGGTGGATTAGTTATGTTGGCACCCTACTTAATGGATGTACACCTTGTTGAAATATCCACAATGATTTATCTGTGGGTTACCCTCCAAGTAGTTGGAGTGATTTTGACCAACATCTGACCCAAGTACAACAAAGACTCCCCTTCATCGTCACATTGTGTATATACCATAAGTATTATGTCATCCAGGGTTACCAAATTGTAGTTATCCTTTGGGTGGGTACAATGGATAGTCAATATTGAATTTATGTGAAGGATATCAAGTCTGAAATTCTTCTAGAGGACTAAAAACAAGAGGACCGATAAACTCTTGAGGACCTCGAATGGATTCGAGATTCACAAAGGATTGATACCTAATGTGACCAGTGAAACTTCAAGAAGAACCCCCAATATATGATATTTCCACTACGTTCGGTTAAGGATCAGAGGGGTAATCATTTCTTTTCTCCCGCATGTGACCTCGTGTTTATCCCCTGTGTGAGAGGCGGTTCCAACTATGCTTATACAAAAATTGAATTTTCTCTCCCCTTCCCAAGATTCTAATTTGGATTTTTTTTTTTTGGAGATTTCACCTCACATCCTATTCCAAATGTCTATACTGATCTACTGTCAATGTACAGGACCTAAAACAAAAATTTTCTAAATCACTTTTATTAAACGCTCGATTTTATGGATGTTAGTTTACTCAAGGGTGTGGTAGTGAAATTGATGATGTTTAAAGGACTCGATTCCAAAAAGGTGCAGAGAATGATGCACTGCAATAATTTATTTTAGATGAAAGATAGATAAAGTAGGGAGGGGTTTTCTTTACTCATTTATAATGACAACTAAGAACTCAAAAACATGCAATCTTAATTTTATTTTCAAGGAAATTGACAACAATGTCAAATGATGAAATGATGTTTTCGCAATCAGAAAGAAAACAAATTTCCTAATATACTTTTGAAAACGCTCCAATTTTTTTATGGTTTCTCTTTTCAAGTAAATGAAATTTGAAAGGGATTCCTTATATCTCTTTTCTTTCAATCTACCATGTGTAATGCATTAAAAATTAGATAAGAAGGAAGAAATAAAAGATTCCAAATTGAAACATGAAAAAATCAAGGATTCCAAACTAAAAATAAATTGTCTTCCAAATGATTGAAAATAAATCAACACTCAAAGCAATCAAAGAAGGAGTGGGAAATCAATCAAAGAGAAATTTTGCCAAACAATCTGTGAGGGAGATGCCAAGGATCCGTAGAGTACTTGAAGAGTTCAAATTAGAAAATTATTTTCATAGACATGGAATAAAAAGTTCAATAAGATGACAAATGAGTGGCATATAGAAAGAGAGGAAAACATTTCAAGAAAAATGCAAAAAAGTCACAAAAATTGTAAAATTCACAGCAAGGAATCTAAGGAATATCCAAGGTGGATTTGGAGTGTTGAAGAGGGCCACATAAAACATATAAGAGTGGTTTTTTTGAAGGATATGCCTTCATAATTGAGTTCCCAAGAAACTGGTTACTCCCTTATAAGGGGAGACAGAGTGACTAGTCGCACCCTGTGAAGGGAGAAATGGTGACCATGAGGTATGGTCGCTCATGGTGGGCCTATGAGGATAGTTGGTCACCCTCTTATAGAGAAAAAATGGTGACAAAGGGGTGTTTGGTCACTCTGTTTACACAGGGAAAAGGTGACTAGACCTCATAAATGAAAAAAAGGTAGATCTGGACGAGATCTGATAGATTTGGGATATGGGTTTCTTCAACTAGACTCAGAAAAGAGTGGGGAAATGATTGGGATGGAACAATATCACTTAAAATGGTAGATATATCTAGAAATAAGATTAAAAAATTAAACAATATAAGGGGATTAACACATGGAGAAAAACTTTTCTAATATGGTCATCATTCTATTGTAGGGATTTTGTACCTTGCAAGAGCTAAGCTCCCTTAGGTTCTACCACCGCCTAACATAGGAATAGAGAAATAAAATAAGGATGTTCCTAGTATCTTGACATTCATATATGAAGACAAAAACCTCCCAAATATCAAAGCAATCATGCATGGATTGAAAACAGATCTAATAGTATTTCATAACACATAATTATACTAATTCTCTACCAATGAATACATAAACTTATATAAAAAAATCGATAGAGGGAAACATATAGTATGTATTCTATTAATAAAATAATCAATAATACAACTTAAAAATATGTACACTTAAAAATATGTCTTGCAACCAAATCACCAGAGTAATCTTTCTATCTCTTTCCTCGACCTTTTACATGGGAAATGGATTCGTTCTTAGAAGGATTTAGGGATAACGCTATTGGCATGTTTACAGGCAGGTGTGATTGTCATTGATGGCAATATAAGAGTATGGAGCGATGGAAAAATAGGGACAATGTAAGCCCAGGAGGAGAAGTGACAGTGATCTTTGGATCCCATTGAGAATTCCCGATGAACGTCAGATCTGAGCCCGAGGTCTGACCGACGTTGGATCCAGGAGAACCTACACATTCTTTAAAGAGCAAGGTGAAGTGGGGTTATGAAATCCCAAAGGTAAGAGGATAGTTTCAGATATCGAGAGTTGGAAGAGTCGAGACTCTTCATCATCAGGAGTCTGGGAATTACGAAATGCGAAACACCGAAATCCCGAAAGAAGGAGGACAGTTTCAGATACCGGGAGTGGGAAGAGTCGAGACTCTTCATCATCAGGAGTCCCAAAATCGTGAAATGAAAAACTCCAAAAACCTGAAACAAGCACATTGACCAGAGTTTCGGATACTGGGAGTTGGAGGAGTCAAGAGTCGAGACTCTTCAACACAGGAGTCCCGAAGTGCGAAACGCTGAAAATCCCAAAACAGGCACATCAACCAGAGTTTCAGATACTGGGAGTTGGAGGAGTCGAGAGTCGAGATTCTTCATCACAGGAGTCCCAAAGTCACGAAATGTGAAACGCCAAAACACCTTCTTGTGTAGATTTAGAATACCGGGAGATGGAGCATCAAAACACTTCATCACAAGAAATGTCAGAATGCCGAAATGCCGAAATGTGAAAAACACCTTTTGGTGTTGGTTTTGGATACCGAGAGTTGGAGTGTTGAAACAATTTGCAACAAGAATGCCGAAATGCTGAAATGCATTTTCTAATAAGTCTATGGTCACCGCCGGTGGTCACATCATCGAAGAGATGTAGAGAAGAGCTCAAAGAGACAAGCTCCATTTCAGAGTTTGGGACACGGAGAGTCGAGAAGACTCATCACAGAATCCCCGAAACACAAAATGTGAAATACATGTTCAGAATTGGACCTTAGTCATAACCCATGGTCACATCGATGAAGTCTCAAGGAAGGAGGTAGCACGAAGCTAATCTCCATTTCGAAGATCGCGACTTGAAGAGTCAATATGCCTCACCACAGGGATGCCGAAAATTCGAATGCCAAAATTCCAAAAGGCCGAATTGCGAAATGGCGAAATAAGCGCTTGACCCGTCATTTATGATCTAACGGTACAGGTTATTTAGGAATATGATCGAAGGGCTACTGTTTCTCTTCACAGTTAAATGATTAGTGGTGATTCAGTTGTTGAAGTGGTCTTTGGAGGTTCATAGTGTAACTTCTAGAAACCACTGATGGTTTCTACCAGAGGACTCGAAGAGACTTCTATGTGATTTCCAGAGGGGATGAAGAGTCTCAAGGAGTCTTCCAGTGGAAGGAAGACTGTTCGTAGAGGCAATTAACAGATGGATTAGTGTTGAAGACTATAACTGCAACAAGGAGGATGAGCTTGACTTTGATAGAGAAGACAAAGAGTCTCTACTATTGGACAGACTAAGGAATCTCAGCATAACACCCAGTGATGATGGACATATGGGTTTAATATCCAGAGAAGCTGAAGAGTTGCAATGATGATCAGGCAGAGCACTCAATAAGAAGAGAATGCAGAAGCATTGTGCATATGTGATGCATAAGGTGCACAGATACTATAAGAATGCATAACAAAGAAGAGAGGGGGCTGATGTAGAGAGGAATTACTCACAGGGAAATGGCATGCTGTGGGCAAGAGATGAAATACATAGAAGAGGCGTAATTCAAATCATCACAATAAGACGAAGAGCATAAAGCGCAATAGAAGAAAAGAACAAAGATGCATAGTTGAGACAGTAAAAGAAGGCCGAGGTGCACTTGTAGAGAAGAGAAAAAGATCAGAAAGCGCAAGAAGATGCAGGTAGAGAGACACTGATACAAGAGAGTAGAGCAGCGTAGCAAAACAGTGATGAGACTGGTAAGCCATTGATGAATATTATATCACTGTAATAAGTTTCAGTAGAAATGTTTTGTATTTCAAGGTGGTAGGGAGGTTCTAGGGAGGACTGTTGTCCTCATAGGTTCAAGTGGGTGCTTGAACATAGGGATTTGTAGCTTCCATCTGGTTGCAGGCAGAGAAACCAGGGTGGTAGGGTGGTGCAAGGGAGAACTTTTGTTCTCTATTATATAGGTTGGTGCCTGTGTGACTAGAAATTGGTGCTTCCATCTAGTTGGTGATGGAACACTTAGGGAGTTGTTACTTCCTTCTAGTTGGTGCTAGAGAAACTAGGGAGTTGGTGCTTCCTTCTAGTGGGTGCTAGAGAAACTAGGGAGTTGGTGCTTCCTTCTAGTAGTTGCTAGAGAAAACAGAGAGTTGGTGCTCTCAGCAAGTTGCAGCTTGCAAAACAGAGGTTGTAGCCTCATTATGAGTTGGTGCTCATATGTATTATAATGTACAGAATGTAAAGATTACTTATCATATAAAGAGGAAGAGGTTTTTACCCTTTATGGGTTTCCTCAGGAAATATCTGTCTCTGTATATTTTATATGTGTGAATGATGCCAAATGTTCTATTGCTTACTTCCCTACATTATTGTTATTGTCATTTAGTGCTTTGCAAAGAGTTTAAAATAAGCATAATTGTTTAATCT
>JZKD02S0344203.1:254254-266945 GCA_000966675.3 Picea glauca
TTTCTTTTTAACTAAAAATTAAATTAGCAAATGTAGATAAAAACAACCATTAACCCCATTTTTAAAAATTTAATCCACCATAATAATTTTGAATTTAATAAATAAGTTGGAATTTATTACCCCCCTTCTTGTTACATGTTTATTTATTATTTTTTTTTTTTGACCACATGTTCTACTTATACCTAGGTTTTAAATTCACTAAGTTGGCAGACATTTTGAAGGGAATTTTTTTTTAAAACTTTACTTATAATATCATTCATTTTATGTCCGACTAGGTTTATTCATTTACCAGTTAAAATCGCGATGTTCCATTCAAGACGCACTACGTTCTCCAAGGTTGTCACTCACTTATTTTCATTTTCATTTCATGACGTGCCCTTCAACACGCACTAGGTCCTCCAAGGGTGCCACTCTTCTCTTTATGTTTTCTTTGTGCGATGTGCCCTTCAAGATGCACCACGTGCTCCAAGGGTGTCACTCGCTTCTTGATTGAATTTGGTAGATGTCAAACCCCTGGAGTCAATACTTCACTAGGTGATATTGTGGGAGACTAATATTCTCTAAGGAATAATGCTCCTGCCTTATTACGCACCCCCTAGAATCATTTTGAGTGACCATCATAGTCTTCTCCCATAGAATCGTGGGTCTTCTTGAACTAGGTAATCGTTAGCCTACATTTTGAGCCACAACGAGAGTGATAGTAAGTTGTGTCAGGTCTGCTGCTACACCTCTCCCTAAATGTCTTTGGTTGTTGTACATGACCCCTCTACTCCAAATGTGAGTCTGGTCGGAAATCTATCGTTATCCTTCATCCATCAAAAAATCATGTCAACAATAATAATCAATCATCCTAATGTCTAATCATATGTACATATGTCACATCAACAACATTCAAACCCAACAGTCCACTCCCTAACTTGATATGGAGTCCAAGGGGTTTCATCGATGCCTCTGCATTCTCAATGTCCAAATTCCTACACGCTTAGGAGAACCCAGTCAATAGCACCTGTCTATGTAAATACAACAAAATAACATATCATCATATCCATAATATCTCATAAGCATAATCAAATGACCAATAGTATAATAATCTGGATCACTTGCAAGAAAGTGTCCACAAAGAATAAGTTCTCTCAGTGCATGCAAGAGCAGAATGTTACATACAGTGCCCCCTGTTGGTTTAAGCTTCATCTTGATGTTTCACAGTATATAGGTGCCAAAATAAAGTGTATCATAGTATCATAAGTCTATCTATCAAACAAAAATGGAAACTGTTGACGCATACCATATGCGTCCTCTCAGGTCGCTAACTGTGGACTATAGTTGTCCCACTGACCCTTGACCTAATCTACTATTAGATGTCATAGCTTTCGAATAAGATCGTCCAGGATGTGGATTGGATCAACCTTGAGCGCACCCTCTTCAGATACCTGCAAGGAACTTATGTCAATAACATGTGTAGGATCACTAATATAATGTCTCAGAACAGATACATGAAAAATATCATGCATACACCTCAAAGAATCAGGCAAGGATAGTCGATAGGCCATGGGCCCCTTCTTTTCTAAAATCTCTAAAGGTCCCACGAATCTAGGAGACAGATTAGAACCCTTTCTAATGTTGAGATTCAACAAGAAGATCCTAGTGAAAATTATGCACCTACACTGGGATGGAGCCTCAGGCTATTTTTAGGTGGAAGTCTATTTTTAGATGATGAGCAAATTCTATTTATAGATGGCGAGCAAATTCTATTTATAGAGGATGTCTATTTATAGATTGTGAATGAATTATATTTATAGATGTATGTCGACTATTATTATCCCTTAATAATAGTTGGACAATAAATATTAATCTATTCTCAATAAGCACTTGAAAATAGTTAACTAAAGTGGAAAATCAGTTATTTATAGGAAATTCAAGTTCAAAGGTTGACTGGTGGGACATGCAAGTCAAATTAGTTGTCACTAAGTGATTCGAATTTGTAATAGATTTGGATGTGTAGTTATGTGAGTTGTGAAGTAGTTTAACTCAGTTAAGTGAGTTAAGTTCAGTTGTACTAGTTGTAATTGAACTTAAACTAGTGAGAGATCAGTGAATTAATTATTAATTAATTCACAATCAGTGGTCTCACATGCAATTGAAGATTTATCACTGTTAACTACATGCATGTCAGATCCAGTGGATACACAGTTGAGATAAAAAGTGAAAGGGAGAGTTTGACTATCAGTTGTGACATTAGTGAGTGCACTCATGCAACCACACACATAGTGGATTTTCCCATGAGGAATGTGTAGCCTAGGAAAGAGGAATTCATTCATTGCAGGGATTGCGCAAAGGAGGCAGGATGTCTAGAGGCAGTAAATTGACAGATGCATTTGCTAATTTTTGTATGACAATGTGAGACGATTGTATATTGTACTGAGAGCTCTTGGATTAGAGTTTTGTATGAGATTTTTTCATGATCCATGATACATACATAGTATATGATAGTGGGTTTTTTAGCTTTATACTTTTCTGGTAAAAACATTTGTGCTATGTGTGATTGATCTTTCTTCTTCATATTGCAATTGGTGATCGTGTTTTAAATTCTGAAAGAATATTAGTAGAAGAAATTATGTATTTAATAGTGGAATATAATTGTTATATCAGGAGAATCCAGGCAATACATAATTTCTATTAAAATTTCTACATGGTATCAGAGCATAGGAAATTGCAGAAGATGAGTTTGTGATTGGATAGAATTTGAATTTGTAGAAAGAATTTCTTGGTGCTATAGTTGATTCAAGATCGAAATGGATTTCAGTGGCTTGAGGTTAGAGTATGAACTCGAGGGAAACTCAAACTACATTTCTTGGAAGGACAGGATGGAAGCAGTACTTGAAGACAATGGCTTGAAGGAATTCATTGACAAAGATGTTCCTAAGCTAGATGTTGCAGACACTCCAAATCTTGATGCATGGCAAGAGAAAGTGGAAAAAGAGAGAAGGATATTGTTGAAGGGAGTACAAGACCACATTGTCTCAAACCTCCATGGGAATGCCACACCATATTCAATGTGGAAGACTTTGACAGATCTATTCCAAAACAACAGTGACCATAAGAAATTGGCACTCAAAGATAAACTTAGGAAGATCAAGATGGAGAAGGGAAACTCCATTCCAAAATATCTCATGAAGTTTGTCCAATGTTGGGATGAGCTAGGGAGTGTGGGAATAATAGTCATTGATGATGATTTGGTGAGCTTGGCTCTCTTAGGACTTCCAAAGAATTAACACAGTTATCAAGACTCTGTCAATGCAAGGGAAAATATGCCATATTGGGAACGACTATGGTTGGATTTGGTGCAGGAGGAGTTCAGGTGGAACACCAAATATGGCTCTACATCAAAGAATGATGATGAAGAGGATTGTGCTTTGGTTTCCAAGGAAAGGAAAGGGAAAGGGGATAAATTCCATTCAAAATTCGAGTATAAAGGAAAGAAGCTAGACTTGTCCAAAGTGAAGTGTTTTCACAATGACGAACATGGGCATCTCGCTACTAACTATCTGCAGAAGAAGAAGAACAAGAAGGTTGTTTGAGTTGCAGCTCATGAGGACCTTGCCTCACAATTTGAACTTGACTTCTCCTTGATCGCATGAATGGCGTCAAGTGCATTGGGATCGGTGTGGTATTTGGATAGTAGCACTTCCTTCCACATGAAGGGAGATAAGGAGATTTTCAGTGACTTGGAGGAGAGAGATCTCAAAATGAATATATAGATGGGAAAAGATGGATGATACAGTGAGATTGGCATTGGTACCATCACCTTTCAGAGGGAGTTAGGTAAACCATTTCAATTGAAAGATGTTATGCATGTTCCAGGTCTGAAGAAAAACTTGGTCTCAAACATAATGTTGGAGGACAGAGGCTATTGCGTTGTTTTCAACGATGGAAAATATTTCCTGCGACATAAAACAATGGTTCAAGTCAAGAAGATATGGATTTGAGTTAATAATCTCTACAATATGGAGGTAGATGGTTGCGCTTCCATGATGGGAAAGGAAAAAAAAGTTGTGAGCTGGGATGAGGGAAAATTATGGCAGAGGTGATTGGGCCATATTCATCATGGAGCCTTGAAAATCATATAGAAAATATCTACTAGACATCCAATGCGAAGACTTGATAAGTTATATCAATGCAAGGGTTGCACCATGGGGATGCATGTAAAGTCCACTTTTCATGAGAAGGAGAACTGTGCTTCGGTGATCCTGGAGAGAATTCACACAGATGTGTGTGGACCATTCTCGGTTGCTTCAATAGAAAAACATAAGTATTATGTTATTTTTGTTGATGAATTTTCTCATGAATGTTGGATCTTCTTCATGCAGAAGAAGGATAAAAAATTCCTAAAGTTTTGTGAGTTTAAAGCATTGGTGGAGAAATATTCAGGGAAGAAAGTGAAGGATCTGAGGAGAGATAATGATGGAGAATACATCTCTAATAAATTCAAAGACTTATACAGGAAAGAATTAATTCAAAGAGAAATCATAACACCTGATAACCCACAACAAAATGGGGTCATGGAGAGGAAGAACATAACAATCGTTGGTGCAACACAAGCGATGTTGCATGATCAGGGCCTACCAATGCATTTGTGGGTGGAAGCATGCAACACTGCGGTTTATGTGCAAAACCATTGTCCTCATAGAGTACTTGGAATGAGTACACCTGAATAAGCTTTCACTAGTAAGAAACCTGATGCTTCTCATTTTAATATTTTTGGCTCATCTGTTTATGCGCATGTGACCAAGAATGCTAGGAAGAATCTGGAGACGAATGCTGTAGTTGGGATATTTTTGGGGTACACATAAACATTCCATAATTATCGTGTGTATATTCCTAACAGTAAGATGATTGTTATGCAATGGGATATAAAATTCGATGAGCGGAAATCCATGCGGTTGTCGCTTGAGAGGGAGCTAGACTTACATGCAGAGGAGGAACTATTGGTTCCCAAAGGTGAGTCTCAATATTTGGATCAACCACATGTGGAGGTTCATGGAGTGGATGAAGCCACTCATGCATATCCATCCAGCAGAAATGGTAGAAAGCGCACCACAGAAGTTGATAGATTGAGACTAGATGTTGCACATAATGTAGAAGCCCCTACTTCATAGTGCAGACAAAGACAGTCTCCTTATCGATTTACTAGATACGTGGCTCTCATGAGAAAATGCATTATGACTGAACCATATTCCTTTCAGGAAGCAGTGCAGGATACCACTTGGGTTGATGCAATGGTGGAGGAGTATGACTCCATTGTAAAAAACAGTCCATGGGAGATTGTCCCAAGACCGGTTGAAAAATTAGTGGTAGGTTCTAGATGGATCTACAAGGGTAAGATTTTAATCATTTTTTTTTATGTTGATGATTTAATACGGACTAGTGATGAGAAACTAATACACTCATGCAAGGAGGACCTTGCAAAGGAGTTCGAGATGAAGGATATGGGCCTCCTTTATTATTTCCTTAGATTGGAAATATGGCATCGAGATGGTGAACTTTTTGTGTCTCAAGGCAAGTATGCAAGGGAGATACTCAATAAGTTTCACATGGAGGGATGCAAACCCATGGATACTCCTCTTCCAGGAAACTAGAAGAAAGAGGATGCTACTTTTGGAGAGGTAGTGTATTTTATTGTCTATCGATAGTTAGTGGGATCACTAATGTATCTAGTGAACACGAGACCAGACATTTACTATGCAGTTAACCAACTGAGTCAAGCGATGATTAAGCCTACCAATTTATTTTGGAAGGAGGGTAAGTATGTACTGAGATACCTGAGGGGCACATATGAGTATGTATTATGGTACAGATATACATATGAGGTGAAGTTGCATGGCTTCACAGATGCAGATTGGGCGAGCAGCCCAACGGACAGAAAGAGTACATTAGGGGGGATCTTTAGTATCAGATCTATAGTTATTTCTTGGTACAACATGAAGAAAAGATCTATGGCACTAAATTTAGTGGAAGAGGAATACATGGTAGCGATTCAAGCTGCATGTGAGGCTATCTAGATAAAAAATATCTTGGTTGGTTTGTTTGGTTCTCATTTAGATCCGACAGTGATTCATTGTGATAATCAAAGTTGCATTAAAATCTCGATTAATCCTATGTTTCATGATATATCTAAGCATATATATATCCGGTATCATCATATCATAGATTTTGTGCAATGGAAGATCATGTTGCTTCAGAACATTCCTATGGAAGATCAGGATGCAAACATTCTGACGAAGGCGCTCACCAAGAGAAAATCCGAATACCATAGAGATAGGATCGGGGTGAAGGATAATCCCTTTCTTTTTGAGAGGGAGTGTTGAGATTTAACAATAAGATCCTAGTGAAAATTATGCACCTACACTAGGATAGAGCCTTAGGCTATTTTTAGGTGGAAGTCTGTTTTTAGATGATGAGGAAATTCTATTTCTAGATGATGTCTATTTATAGATGGTGAGAAAATTCTATTTATAGATGATGTCTATTTATAGATGGTGAGAAAATTCTATTTATAGATGTGTGTCGACTATTATTATCCCTTAATAATAATTGGACAATAAATATTAATCTAATCTCAATGAGCACTTGGAAATAGTTAACTGAAGTGGAAAATCAGTTCGCTATAGGAGATTCGAGTTCAAAGGTTGACTGGTGGGACATGCAAGTCAAATTAGTTGTAACTGAGTGATTCAAAGTTGTAATAGAGTTGGATGTCTAGCTATGTGAGTTGTGAAGTAGTTTAACTTAGTTAAGTGAGTTAAGCTCAGTTGTACTAGTTGTAACTGAACTTACACTAGTGAGATATTAGTGAATTAATTATTAATTAATTCACAATCAATGGTCTCACATGCAACCCCGGATGGGGTGACACGTGGCAACACATCACCACATGGATTAGCATCACGACACAACTTAAATGCTGTTGGCCACCACCCATCCTCTCCACATTAACGATGGTAGCTAGACATTACAACCTCTATACAGAGGAGGGACTCCTCCCTCGCATGAAATCTCTCGCTCAAACAAAATTCAATATGACAGGGTTAATGGGAAGCCAGGCAAAGCCGTGATTTCGTAATTCAAAAATTTGAGAGCCTAGACAGAGCTGGTTCACTCTCGTTTTGGACCTCCCCGCCGATTGGGAGCTCTGGTGCAGCTCTGGTTCCCTCTTGTCTTGGCTCACTCTCTTTTTGGTGCATTCTCTCTATATTTTTATCCACCCTTCATCAACAATGACAAGGAATCGAGGCAGGCCTCGCCGAGGCTCAGCCTGGTACACCCACAAAGAGCAGAGGCAAAGGAGGAAGAACCTAGAGTGCGCTCTGTCGATGGTGACTTCCATTATCTGGAAGAGGGCACGCACTGACCAATTGACAAAACACACGATTATCGCTAAGCCTGGGACATAACGTAGAATTCATACCATGGAAATTGAGCCTGGAAGTAGTCTGGAGGGAGACACTGTGGACGAGTTTCCAATCTGCTATGTTGATGAAACGTTGTACCTGGAGGACTTAGTGACCACCCTGGAACCCCAAGCCATGGTGTCGGATATACAGGCTGGTAGTGGTTTGAAAGGTGAGTCGGCAGATGAATACCATGTTTGTATTGTTGAAGAGATACCATGGACGGGTGACTACAACCCCACCAACCATGCTGAGAAGGCAACGAATGAGGATGAGGCTCGAGAAAATGCATGCACATAAAGGAATGTGGATGAGACCAAAGCAGGGATGAAGGTGGATGCGGCCGGAGTAGGACTGAATGTGATCAAGGCTAGAGTAGGGATGAACATGGAAGTGTGGAGAAAAACCTTCGATGAAGCAGGTAATCATCACTTGCATGGTCCACTCCTCCATGTAGAGCATCTGGCTCTGGTGTTCGAATTCTGAGGCCACATGGAAGACCAGGAGCACAGAGCCCTCCTTATGGGAAAATGTTTAGACTTGCTCCTTGATGTGTACTCCAACGCTTCAACAAAGAGGAAATTTTCATTATGTGCACAATCGTTCGCCATCCCAGCCAGATCAACATGGCAGAAAGGTAAGGGCGACAGGTCACCGGGTATCTAAGTTCTCCTATGCTAGCTTGTTTTATGTTTAATCATGTTTTTGCTACATGTAAACTTGAACTATGGCCATCTGTCCTGGTTTCCTTCAGGTAAGACAGAGGGAAAAACAATTTTTAGCTTACCCTCCTAGACTCATCTCACTGCAAACTATGCTAGTTTCCGATAAAACGACAACATTTTTGGTGGCTCAGGATGACAATATCTCTGTGTATTTTGTAAATGTTTCTCTGGTAATTTAATATAGCAAGTACTATCTTTTTTACTTAAAAAAAAAAAAATGGTCTCACATGCAACTAAAGATTTACTATTTTTAACTACATGCATGTCAGATCCAGTGGAGACCCGGTTGAGATAAAAAGTGAAAGGGACATTTTGACTATCAATTGTGACATTGTAACGAACTGCCTCATTACGACAACCATTCTAGTAATAGGTGCAATTGTTTTTTTTTTTTCTTTTGTTTTTAAAAGTGCATGTGTGTGTGGGTACAAGGAAACAACAACAACCTATTCGACTCTGCGTCATCGCCCGACGATGAATACGACGCAACCAGGATGAACCTAAGAAGATGACCAGGACGCACGATACGTAACCACATGCATAAATGGTGATCACACGACAAAGTAAAATTGACTGCTAAATATGACTGACCTCCCGCCCGTCCTACCCTGCAATGGTTAGGACCTCCAAGACACATAAGCAACGCTCAAGCCTAGGTTCCCATCGATTTTAACCATTTAAGGTCTCAGGGCTGGCGACTATTCTGAGGAACATGGAGGTGTCTACTTCCCACCCGACGCAACACACCAAGCAACTAACTGAATATAATCAAGAGCAATGAAAATAAGAAGAACAAATACGCCCCTTACGGATGGCGCGGGATAAGAGGACTCTGACAACAAAACCCAAATTCAACATTAACTAAACGCACAATAACCCTTATTACTAACTCTGAGTAATTTAATGCATATAAACCCGGGCATTCCACTGAGTATGTCTTATCAAGTTCTTGAGGCTACACTAACATCACAACAAGATATCCATATCATCTCCCTTCTAATTACAACAACGTTGAAATAAATAAGGTCATATGTTTCAACTCTAACCTTTCCATCTTGTTTATAAGGTAAGAACGACACAATTTCCTATTTTAGCATTACATTACAACTAGGTAATTTATAAACAATATTTCCATGACTACGGTATGCCATAACATTTTCCTATAGCAATAAAATTATCATTTTAAGTGAATATTTCAGGGAACCATCACATATGCAAATGACAAGATATAGCAACTACGATATTAAAATGACCTTATTTAAATAGCAACATCTTAAAAAGGGACCCTATATAAGGATATTCAAAAGGTCACATCTAAGGTATCATCGTTTAAGAAGGACACAATAACCACATAATTTAAATTATTGGTTCCTAATGAAGATAAAATGAAAAACATATTTAATGAACATATCATAACCAAAACTCGGACATTAATTATATTGTTATACTAGAACTATTTAATGAGTAGATCATGACCTAAACTCGAACCACAATTATATTGTTTCACTTAAAATGTTTATAGCAGATCATAACAAACTCACACATTAATTATATTGTTCAACAATGAGTTTGAGTTTCCTGTGCATGAGACTGTGTTTAGGGGTGATATCCAATACCATTAGGAGCCAAATTACTGTGAAGAAACAATAAATCTTGGTTGACCATTGCCAACTATTATCAACATGAATACTGGTATGTGTATCAAGTAGCCTGAATAGCATTGACCAATTAAAACCTACAGATTACAGAGAATTCCAATGTATCCACAGAGTTCTAAATGAGATGAACGTACCAGGGTTCCACAATGTAATTAAAGATTTAGATCTATCCTCGAGTGCTGACAACCATGAAGGGATATGACTGTGAAATGTGACTACATAAACAGGGAAATAACCATCCGGATGTTGATTACTTAGTTGTATGGATTGTGAACTCTTAAGATATATCCTGTACAGAGAATAAACCGCAACTCTGCATTCAAACCAGTATTGAAACCCTCAAACAAAGCTAGATTTAGTAGGGCGTTTGGCACCCTTCATTGGTCGCTGGGTATATTTTGCATCAGTTTGTCTTTAGTGACAGTCCATACTACGAATGAGACTAAGGGTTTCCATAACCAAAGTATAAAATATGTTTTAGATCATAACCAATCCTGGAAACATTCTCACAATTTGTCAGTTGATTAGAGGGCAGAAAGAGGAATGCAGACCACATGCAATCTAATTTTAAAATGCAAAACGTGTTCACACGCAGATCATGTGCAGAGCAATCTTAACACATGAAAGGAAAAAAGGAAAAACACAGTCTGTAAAGAGGCATCAACGCACAACATTCAACAGTCGGTTCGGCATTTAAGTAGGGAACAAGACTGACAATTGTAACGGTCCTGTTATTCTACAATCTGTCATTATTATAAATGCAATTGTATACAAAATCAATGCAATGGTATAAACGCCCAAATGACAGCAACCCAGCAATGGTATAAACACCCCAATGACAACAATGGTATAAACGCCCATTGTATAAACGGCCATGGTATAAACACCCAAATGATAGCAATGGTATAAATGCCCAAATGACAACAACCCAGCAATGGTATAAACGCCCAAATGACAACAATGGTATAAACGGCCATGGTATAAATGCCCAAATGACAACAATGGTATAAACGCCCAAATGACAGCAACCCAGCAATGGTATAAACGCCCAAATGACAGCAACCCAGCAATGGTATAAATGCCCAAATGACAGCAATCCAGCAATGGTATAAACGCCCAAATGACAGCAACCCAACAATGGTATAAATGCCCAAATGATAGCAATGGTATAAACGCTCAAATGACAGCAACCCAACAATGGTATAAACAAATGAATTTCGAGCGAAATCAATAACACTGAAAAAGGTCCAATTAATCATAAAAACTCTTCGCATAGGACGTAACGAGGATCCTTCAAATGAAGGAGAATTACTTAAGTTTATCATGAATCGAACATTCTAATAAGACACTAATTCTGCAATCAGATAAATAATACTTTTCAACTTACACACTGTAAAAATCTCAAACACAAGAAGCTGTATCCCATTTTATGACCATTTAATAGCTGGTGTATCTGGTTAAATTTGCAAAAATATTGGCAGTGCAAACATAGGTGGGGTGAAATATATTGGCCGCACAACACAAAAATTTATTTCAAACTGATTCAAACCATTATATTCATCAAAATTCATTTATAAACACTTCATCATATCGCTAATAAATGAGGTAAATAACCTTATTATCAGAGGCAATCGCATGCATTCTAGTCTACTGAATTTACAATTCATACCTTAGCCACTCGTCCGCTTCGGAGACATCCCTCGCTCCGTGCCGTGTTCGCTCTCCTTGCCGCTCCCGCTCGCCGACCGCAGAAAACTCACCGGTACCTCCCAGCCAAACTCTAGGGGTACTCTACTTCCCCCTTAGCCCCCCGAGCCGCAAAGGGGCCACACAAGAACCAGAGATAAACTAGCTTCTTAGCTCACGTCCACGACTGAGCTACCACTCCAACACAGTTGAGATAGACCCAACTCCTCACAAGAAAATCCCTCAAACCACAATTCAGCAACGTAACGTTATGCTAACCGTTCCCCCCCCTTTTCCTTCCTTTCCCTTTATTTTATAGAAAAATGAGACCCACTTACTTTCCTAATTATCAATTAATTAATTTTTAATGACCTACCTCTAAACAATCTCTGCCGTCCAAGTGTCACTCATCCCTAGGGTTCTCCAATAATTAAATTCTTTTTAATTATTAAAAGACTAAATTCCCTCACTCCCCCAAAATCGCTCCTTAAATTTCTCCTAGGGTTCCTAGATCCCCTCTCAGCTTTTAATCACTTTCCTAAAATGAAGTTTTTGAAATTTAGTAATTCCTTTAGTGTTGATTCCTTTTTGCTTTTTACCCTATGTCTCCTACTTTCCAATTTTTAAGTTTCCTTATTTTTCTTTTTTTCTTTTTTTATTTCTCTCTTTCCATTATTTATTATTATTATTTTTTGTTAGACCCCCAAATGATAAATGCGCTTAATATTCTTTTCAATATATAAACAAATATTTTTATTATTATTATTATTATTATTATTAATTTTTTTTTTTGAAATCTTAATTTTTATACTCCCCTCTTTAATAGATTTAATTCTCCTTTATAATTTAAATGCCATGGGTTTCACTTAAATTAACCCCCTCATTACTTTACCCCCTTTACTTTTAAGAGGACTTTAATTAACACCTAGGAGGGTTTTAGTTTACACCCTATGTTTCTTTTTGTAGGATCTTTTCTTAGGGCTCATCAAAATTTGTCTTAGAGAAGTTTTAATTTAGGTTTTGATTTGAACAGGGCGACAATTTAATTAGGGGAGTCATTTTTTAGAATTTTATCAGGCGTTAAGATCTAGGGTCATCTAGGTTGTCTCATCATCATCATCAATGCGACGTGCCCTTCAGGACGCACTACGTGCTCCAAGGGTGCCACTCGCCT
>JZKD02S0344215.1:8395-19085 GCA_000966675.3 Picea glauca
TGGATTTTTTGTCCCCGTAGGTTTCAAACCGATGACTTAACATCACATAGTGCCTTAATAGCACACTCTGACACAAAGTGTCCTACACCTCGGAGACATTATTATTATTATTTAAAACCTATAGAATATAATAATAAAAATTTGTTGTATTTAGAGTAATGGGGTACATTTATAATCTAGGTAAATGTGTGTTACATTTATAAGCGGTAGTCTAAAGGTTCTACGTGTTGGCCTTTTTGGGGGGATTTTTTCCAGGGATATTTTCTCGAAATCCAGCCATAAATTGTTGTATCTACTGACTTGAGTGGTTAATTATTTGTAATCCTAGTGCCTCAGGGGTTTTTCAACATGTTGAATCCATTTATGCATTCATAAATGCAATTTAAACAACATAAAATTGTGATTTCATGTAGATTTACATCGTCGGATTCCGACAAAAAGGAAAAAAAAACGTAGAACAATTAGACAACACCCATTTATAATATCAATACACTAAAATAGAAAAAATATTGAAATCTATAAATATGGAAAAAACTAATTTGATATAGTGGTTATCTCCCATGTCTACAGGAACAGGAACGTGGTAGCGGACGCACTATCAAAAGTAGGTCTTCCTCACACTTTCAGTCAGTGGCACATCACAAAATTCAAGTAAGATGAAATGCATGCCTTCTACCACCGTCCCTTTATTGAAGCCTCGGGACAACTGCATGAATGATTCTCCTTCTTCACTCACTTCTTAAATAGTCATTTGGTCGACGCAATTTGGACACTTGCAAACAACAATCACCAGCATTTTTGAGAAGATGATATCCACTACAAAGAAGATTCCTATCATATGTATTTTTTGCAAACAACAATCACCAACATTTTTCACCAATCTGTGATACAAGCACATCTACAACTCTTAAAAAAAGAGTTTTTTTACTACATACAGTTTATTTCTGATGCAGGAGCATCGCCAGCGCATCAAGCAGGAGATAGTTGGATAAGCCAGCACACATTTTGAAAACACTTTGGGATTGTTGCGCAAATCTTTAATGAAGTCATTATGAAGGTGGCGCACTTGTATTGTAATGGGCCTTGAGTGGACAACTCTCGTCCTTAGGTAGATGAGGCATTTAATAGATTTAATGTAAAGTAGATAGAATATTTAATTGTAGATTTGATAGCCTTAGAATTCGAGAGGGAAAACGGATATAGACACCCTCATTGTATCATTGTAACATTAGTGTGGAAAACAGAAGCAAGAAAAAAAGAGCAAGCGGAGAGCTATGTAAAGAACACTCATGTACAAATATTGAATTAATAAAAGAAATCTTTGATTCAATTCCATGGTTATGTGTTGTTTCTCTGTGTGTTGATATTATGCTCATGAATGTTTGCTTTATGTCATACATTTTCTTTTATATGTTGTGTATGTGATTTCATGGTTGAACTGAAATCTGAAAAGTTGAGTGAATGAGTTTCAATTGTTTCTCTAAGTGAGCCAGAGGATTCCTGCAAGGAGTGCAGTCGAATTTGTCCGCAAGGAGTGTGTTGACAGAAGGGTTCACTTAGAGATAACTTTTGTTCTCATTTTCTCGAAAGTGCAAAGATAGGCACAGTGTCGTGCAAGGAGTGCGCAGGCCAAGGGAAGTCTCAGAGTTGCGATTCTGAGCAAAGTATTGAAGGACTGTTGCTGCAGGAGTGCGCAGGGTCGAAAGACTTCAACACTTAGACGTTGTTGTAGATTTTCCGCAAGGATTGCGCGCAAGAAGTTCTCAAAAGGACTTGAGAAGTCGAGAACAAGCTCAGGAGGAGTAGGCCTTCGAATTCATCGAAGGATAAGTGCAGGGAAGTTGCCATTGAACGATCGAGGGAAGCGTCATAGGTTGGCGAGCAGACAACGCGTCTCGTGGAGAGACACTTCTTCCTTTTCGTGGATTTTCACAAGGAAGACGGACGGACGAAATCATCCGGGAAGATTTTGCGAAGTTCCGTGGGCCATTGGATCTTGTGGAGGTGCAAGGAGACTACGGCGGGCGCATCTAAAATTCTAAGCTCAGGAGGGCAGAGCGTTGATACAAGTCGGCCAGGGCCATGGCATTATTCGCGGAGGTCGCCTATTGGGATCTCGTGAAAATAGTATCGAAGAATTGGTAAAGGGAGTCGCGAAGTCGCGAGGTGCGATATCCCGACGGTGACATAAGCCGTGTGGGACCGCAGGAGCGAGTGGAGTACAGGTGGCGGAAGTTATCAGGGTCTCACAGTGAGGAGCACCGAGATATTGGTGTCCAGATTCATGAGCCCGCGAGGTCCGACACCCCCAATAGAAGTGGCGGGGAGTTGAAGTGACAGTTCACACGTGTATCGGAGTCTCATCACATTGGGACTCGGAAGACGGAGAAAATGGTGGTTGAGGTCGGGAGTAGCAAAGTCGCGAAGCGCGATAGAGCGTATCGGCGTTTCAGCGCATCGGGCATCGAGAGTTGGAAGCCCGAGGACTTGGCGTCGCGAGTGGCGAAGTTGCGATAGAGCCGAAGTCGCGATAGAGTGAGAGTCCCGATAGGGGAAAAGTCAACGAGTTGACCAGTCATCGGGTCTCGGGGATCCGAGAGCCCAGCGATCAACCGAGAATTTGCGGAGTTGCGAGTTTCGATCCTCCAAAAGAAGAAGTGAGGGTCGCGCGAAGTAGAACCTGTGGGGTGTAGTTTTCCCGATTGGGAAAAAGAAGAACCGTTGAGTTCTTCAGGCCGTGAGTGAAAGAAGGTACTGAAGAGAGCGGTCGTGCTCCGAGGAGTGCGGTTTCCATCAGAGTGGTATCAGAGCGGGAAGACTCTTTGTTTTCTGTAACAGAGAGAGACAGGATTCACCATGCCGCCCAGAAGAGAAAGGCAATCACCTAGTCCGGAGGACAGGGATGTACGAAGAAAAGGTAGGCTGGCAGGAAATCCAAAAATGGAAAGGCAGATGAGAGATCTTCGAGCGAGATTAGAAGACATGGAGGCAGCGCAAAGACGCACAGCCAGTGCAGGGGATCTAAGTGATTCTGAGGATGAAGTTGAGGCTCAACGCGAGGAAGAAGTTGCAGCTGAAGATGCATCAACTGAGCGGTTGATTAAAGCCATCGCCAGGATGGGTGCGAAGGCGAAGATGGACATTCCAATCTATGAGGGGAATCTAGATGCAGAAGAGCTATTGGACTGGATTAGAGCTCTTGACACCTACTTCGACTATGAAGATATCGAAGAGGATAAAAAGGTTAGGCATGTTGTCACACGCTTGAAAGGACATGCAGGATTATGGTGGGACGAGCTACAAGCAGATAGACGTTCCAAAGGCAAGCAGAAGATCAAGAGTTGGGATCGAATGATCGTGAAAATGAAGGCGAAGTTCATCCCAAGGGATTACCAAATTACTCTGTTCAGGAGAATGCAGAACCTGAGACAGAAACTGATGACAGTGAAAGAATACACTGAAGAATTCTATCGACTGAACATCAGAGCAGGTCATCAGGAGAGCGATGATGAGAAGGTTGCCAGATATCTGAATGGTCTGAGATATGACATTCAGGATGAATTAAGCATGGTTACCATCAGGATGGTGGAGGATGCTTATCAGATGGCTCTAAAAGCCGAGGAGAAGCTGAGTCGTAAGCAAGGTCAACGAGGGCGAGGCAGAAGTCAGCCCATAGGCAAGGCAGTTGCCCAGGAGAAATACCAGAAGCCCAAAGAGGAATGGAAGAAGCCTGAGGGTAAGGTTGAGAGAGGTGGAACCTCACAACGAGGACAACAATATGCTGAGCAGAGAGGGCAGCATACAGAGCAGAGCGGAGGATATGCTGATGGCAATACTTTTCCTCGTACCAGAGGTAGAGGAAGAGGCCGAGGTGGAGTAATCACATGTTTCACATGTGGAAAGAATGGGCACAGGTCATTTGAGTGTCCAGAGAAGAAGAAGGATAGTGGAGAAGCTCACATCACTAAAGCGCAGAGGCGTGATGTTGAGACCGAAGATACAGAAGCAGGAAGGTCACTGACGGTGCACAAAGTCCTTTTGACACCTGAGAAGGAGGTGGAGAGTTCATCTCAAAGGACCAGACTGTTCAGGACAACTTGCAAAACCAAGGACTGGAAATGCAAGGTTATTGTTGACAGTGGTAGCACAGATAATCTCGTTTCGACCGAGATGGTAGAGAAGCTGGAGTTAACGATGACTGATCACCCGAGTCCATATAAAGTCTCATGGCTACAGAAGGGACATCAGGTGAGTGTCACTAAACAATGTTTAGTTGAATTCAAGATAGGGGGATATAATGATAAGGTCTTATGTGATGTCATTCCCATGGATGTATGTCATTTATTGTTGGGTAGACCATGGCAATATGACAGAAATGTGGTTCATGATGGGAGAATGAACACATATACCCTGGAGAAGGATGGGAGGACACACAGGTTGCTTCCGATAAAGGATAAGGAGGTGAAGCAGGAGGTAAGCAACACAATACTTCTCATGAGTGGGAAGGAACTTCTCACAGAGATGGAGAAGAGAGAAGATCCACAATTCTTTGTTGTCAGAAAGCTGAGGATTATTCTGACTAGCACAAGAGTGGATGATTTACCAGATGAAATTCAGGAACTGCTAGAAGAGTTTGCTGACATCATCGTGGACGAATTACCTCATTCATTGCCACTGATGAGGAGTGTGAGTCATCATATTGACCTCATAGCAGGAGCCAATTTGCCAAACAAAGCTGCGTACAGATTGACACCGAAAGAAAATGAGGAGGTCAAAAAGCAGGTCCAGGATTTGTTGGACAAAGGATTGGTCAGGAAAAGCTTGAGTCCATGTGTCGTTCCGACAGTGCTTAGTCCGAAGAAGGATGGAGGATGGAGAATGTGCACTAATTCAAGAGCGATCAACAAAATTACCATCAGGTACAGATTTCCACTGCCGAGAATGGATGATCTGATGGATTGCCTAAGTGGGGCAAATTATTTTTCGAAGATAGATTTGAAGAGCGGATATCATCAGATTCGCATGAGGGAAGGTGATGAATGGAAAACAGCATTCAAGACAAACGAAGGTTTGTATGAATGGCTAGTCATGCCGTTTGGCTTGACGAATGCACCGAGTACATTCATGAGGCTGATGAATGAAGTCCTGAGGAAATTCATCGGGAAATTTGTCGTCATATATCTGGATGATATATTGATTTTTAGCAAGACAAAGGTTGAACATCTGAAGCATTTGGCCATTGTGATGAGAAAGCTACAGCAGGAGAAGTTGTTGATCAACATGAAGAAATCTTCATTCATGAAGACAGAGCTCATTTACTTGGGTTTTGTTATTTCGGCAAATGAGTTGAAGATGGATCCGGAGAAGGTGGAAGTGATTAAGAATTGGCCATCACCGAGAAATATTTTCGAGGTGAGAAGTTTTCATGGACTGGCTAGTTTCTACCGGAAGTTCATTAGGAATTTCAGTGGAATTAGCGCAACGATGATGGATACAGTGAAAAAGCAACATAAGATTTTTCATTGGACAACAGAGGCAAAGAAAAGCTTCAATCTGTTGAAGCGGAAGATCACGGAACGACCAGTTTTGGTGTTACCGGATTTCCAGAAAACATTTCAGGTGAAATGTGATGCGAGTGGGTTTGCCATAGGAGCGGTCTTGAGTCAGGAGGACAAGCCAGTTACATATTTCAGCGAGAATCTGGATGAAGCAAAGTTGAAATACTCCACGTATGACAAAGAATTCTATGCTATCATACAGGCATTGAAGAAGTGGAGGCATTACTTGATCCCAAAAGAATTTGTTTTGTACAGTGATAATCATGCATTGCAGTTTGTGAGTCAACAGGAGAAGTTGAATCAGAAACATGCAAAATGGGTAGAGTATATGCAGAATTTCACATTTGTAATTAAACACATTTCAGGTACTGCTAACAAAGTGGCTGATGCTTTGAGCAAGAAATGTTTGTTGTTGCAGGAGTTCCGAGTCAAAACATTGGGTTTTGAAAATCTCAGGGATATGTATGCAGGAGATGCAAATTTCGGAGAGGCATATGAAGCTGTTGAGAATCCGGTTCTCATGGATAGAAGTCCATGGATAGATTATATGATCTAAGAAGGATTGTTGTTCAGGGGCAATCAACTGTGTATTCTGAATTGCTCCATGAGGGAGAACTTGTTGAAAGAGAAACACAGTGGTGGATTGGCAGGACACTTTGGCCATGACAAAACTTTCGCGAAGTTGAGCGAATCGTATTTTTGGCCAGGAATGCGAGCAGATGTCAAGAGGTTCGTTGATAGATGCAGAATTTGCCAGCATTCGAAGGGAAGAAAGCAGAATGCAGGGTTTTACCAGCCATTGCCCATACCAGAGAGGCCATGGGAGGCGATAAGCATGGATTTTGTTTTGGGTTTGTCGAGGACGCAAAGGGGTGTCGATTCCATCTTTGTGGTCGTGGACAGGTTTTCAAAGATGGCACATTTTATCCCATGCCAGAAGACCAGCGATGCGACGCACATCAGGAATATGTTTTTCAAGGAGGTCATTCGACTTCATGGATTGCCCAGAAGCATAGTTTCGGACAAGGATACGAAATTCATAGGGCATTTCTGGAGAACTTTATGGAAGAAGCTAGGAACTAACTTGGCGTTTAGTTCTACTTATCATCCTCAGACAGACGGACAAACGAAAGTGGTCAACAGGAGTCTGGGAGATTTATTAAGAAGCCTGGTGACAAAGCACCATAGCAGCTGGGACAACATATTGCCACAAGCAGAGTTTGCATACAACGATTCAGTGAATTGGAGTACAAGGGAAAGCCCATTTCAGATTGTGTATGGGACACAACCGAGGGGAGTTTCTGAACTTAGGGAGTCAGAACAGACTGCGACTAGCAGCGCTAGTGCAGAAGAGTTTGCTGAGGCAATGAAAGAGCTTCACAGCCAGGTGAAGCATCGATTGATGAAATCAAATCAAGAATACAAGCGCAGAGCAGATCAGCACAAGAGACAACTTCAGTTTGAAGTTGGCGATCTAGTTCTGGCACACTTGAGGAAGGAAAGGTTCCCGAGGGGAACATACAATAAGCTAAAGATGAAGAAAATCGGGCCATGCAAGGTCTTGAGAAAGTTCAGGAAGAATGCTTATGAGATTGAGTTGTCGGATGGCATCGGAATATCTCTGATATTTAATGTTTCGGATTTATACCCATACAAGGCTGGAGAAGCAGAGGCTGGAACTGAGGAACCAGTGATCCAGTGGATGAAACAATTACCAGTTGCAGAAAATCCACAGATGGAGTGCATACTGGATAAGAGAGTGGGTAAGAAGACCAGGAGAAAAGAATACTTTGAGTATCTAGTCAAGTGGAAGAACCACCCAGTGGAAGATGCCAGCTGGGAGACCGAAGCAGTGATACAAAAGCATGGACAAACCGTGCAGGAGCTCATGGACAGGAGCCCATGAAAGTTTTCAAGCCGAGGAGTATGATGCAGGAGCATCGCCAGCACATCAAGCGAGCCAACACATCAAGCGGGAGACAGCTGGATAAGCCAACACACATTTTGAAAACACTTTGGGATTGTTGCGCAAATCTTTAATGAAGTCATTATGAAGGTGGCACACTTGTATTGTAATGGGCCTTGAGCGGATAGCTCTCGTCCTTAGGTAGATGAGGCATTTAATAGATTTAATGTAAAGTAGATAGAATATTTAATTGTAGATTTGATAGCCTTAGAATTCGAGAGGGAAAACGGATATAGACACCCTCATTGTATCATTGTAACATTAGTGTGGAAAACAGAAGCAAGAAAAAAAGAGCAAGCAGAGAGCTGTGTAAAGAACACTCATGTATAGATATTGAATTAATAGAAGAAAGCTTTGATTCAATTCCATGGTTATGTGTTGTTTCTCTGTGTATTGATATTATGTTCATGAATGTTTGTTTTCTGTCATACATTTGTTTTTATATGTTGTGTATGTAATTTCATGGTTGAACTGAAATCTGAAAGGTTGAGTGAATGAGTTTCAATTGTTTCTCTAAGTGAGCCAGAGGATTCCTGCAAGGAGTGCAGTCGAATTTGTTCGCAAGGAGTGTGTTGACAGAAGGGTTCACTTAGAGATAACTTTTGTTCTCATTTTCTCAAAAGTGCAAAGATAGGCACAGTGCCATGCAAGGAGTGCGTAGGCCAAGGGAAGTCTCAGAGTTGCGATTCTGAGCAAAGTATTGAAGGACTGCTGCTGCAGGAGTGCACAGGGTCAAAAGACTTCAACACTTAGACGTTGTTGTAGATTTGCCGCAAGGAGTGCGTGCAAGAAGTTCTCAAAAGGACTTGAGAAGTTGAGAACAAGCTTAGGAGGAGTAGGCCTTCGAATTCATCGAAGGATAAGTGCAGGGAAGTTGTCGTTGAACGATCAAGGGAAGCGTCACAGGTTGGCGAGCAGACAATGCGTCTCGTGGAGAGACACTTCTTCCTTTTTGTGGATTTTCACAAGGAAGACGGACGGACGAAATCATCCGGGAAGATTTCGCGAAGTTCCGTGGGCCGTTGGATCTTGTGGAGGTGCAAGGAGACTACGACGGACGCGTCTAAAATTCTAAGCTCAGGAGGGCAGAGCGTTGATACAAGTCGGCCAGGGCCGTGGCATTATTTGCGGAGGTCGCCTATCGGGATCTCGTGAAAATAGTATCGAAGAATTGGTAAAGGGAGTCGCGAAGTCCCGAGGTGCTATATCNCCTTGAGCGGATAGCTCTCGTCCTTAGGTAGATGAGGCATTTAATAGATTTAATGTAAAGTAGATAGAATATTTAATTGTAGATTTGATAGCCTTAGAATTCGAGAGGGAAAACGAATATAGACACCCTCATTGTATCATTGTAACATTAGTGTGGAAAACATAAGCAAGAAAAAAAGAGCAAGCAGAGAGTTGTGTAAAGAACACTCATGTATAGATATTGAATTAATAGAAGAAAGCTTTGATTCAATTCCATGGTTATGTGTTGTTTCTCTGTGTATTGATATTATGTTCATGAATGTTTCCTTTCTGTCATACATTTGTTTTTATATGTTGTGTATGTGATTTCATGGTTGAACTGAAATCTGAAAGGTTGAGTGAATGAGTTTCAATTGTTTCTCTAAGTGAGCCAGAGGATTCCTGCAAGGAGTGCAGTCGAATTTGTCCGCAAGGAGTGTGTTGACAGAAGGGTTCACTTAGAGATAACTTTTGTTCTCATTTTCTCGAAAGTGCAAAGATAGGCACAGTGCCGTGAAGGAGTGAGTAGGCCAAGGGAAGTCTCAGAGTTGCGATTCTAAGCAAAGTAAAGTATTGAAGGACTGTTGTTGCAGGAGTGCGCAGGGTCAAAAGACTTCAACACTTAGACGTTGTTGTAGATTTGCCGAAAGGAGTGCGTGCAAGAAGTTCTCAAAAGGACTTGAGAAGTCGAGAACAAGCTCAGGAGGAGTAGGCCTTCGAATTCATCAAAGGATAAGTGCAGGGAAGTTGTCATTGAACGATCAAGAGAAGCGTCACAGGTTGGCGAGCAGACAACGCGTCTCGTGGAGAGACACTTCTTCCTTTTCGTGGATTTTCACAAGGAAGACGGACGGACGAAATCATCCGGGAAGATTTCGCGAAGTTCCGTGGGCCATTGGATCTTGTGGAGGTGCAAGGAGACTACGGCGGACGCGTCTAAAATTCTAAGCTTAGGAGGGCAGAGCGTTGATACAAGTCGGCCAGGGCCATGGCATTATTCGCGGAGGTCGCCTATTGGGATCTCATGAAAATAGTATCGAAGAATTGGTAAAGGGAGTCACGAAGTCGCGAGGTGTGATATCCCGACGGTGATGTAAGCCGTGTGGGACCGCAGGAGCGAGTGGAGTACAGGTGGCGGAAGTTATCAGGGTCTCACAGCGAGGAGCACCGAGATATTGGTGTCCAGATTCACGAGCCCGCGAGGTCCGACAACCCCAATAGAAGTGGCGGGGAGTTGAAGTGACAGTTCACACGTGTATCGGAGTCTCGTCACATCGGGACTCGGAAGACGGAGAAAACGGTGGTTGAGGTCGCAAGTAGCGAAGGCGCGAAGTGGCGAGTCGCGAAGCGCGATAGAGCATATCGACGTTTCAGTGCATCGGGAGTTGGAAGCCCGAGGACTTGGTGTCGCGAGTGGCGAAGTTGTGATAGAGCCGAAGCCGCGATAGAGTGAGAGTCCCGACAGGGGAAAAGTCAACGAGTTGACCAGTCATCGGGTCTCGGGGATCCGAGAGCCCAGCGATCAACCGAGAATTTGCGGAGTTGCGAGTTCCGATCCTCCGAAAGAAGAAATGAGGGTCGCGCGAAGTAGAACCTGTGGGGTGTAGTTTTCCCGATTGGGAAAAAGAAGAACCGTTGAGTTCTTCGGGCCGTGAGTGAAAGAAGGTCCTGAAGAGAGCGGTCGTGCTCCGAGGAGTGCGGTTGCCATCAATTTCCCACCTTGTTTTGAGTGATGTAAATAATAGGGTATCAATTTGCTCTTAAAAAGCCTCTTTTAAAACCTCTTTTTCGGGATAAGGTAAAGACATAAAACTACTTTTAATTAACTAAAAGTTGGTTTTCCTCTCTCATATATATATTATAAAATTTATCATAATTTATAATTAATATATATATATATATATATAATGATAGATTTTATAATATATATATATATATA
>JZKD02S0344226.1:0-19085 GCA_000966675.3 Picea glauca
TCTAATAATATTTTTATACGACTCATTCATGAGCCCAAGTAGGCTAAGTGTTGTTGCTTGCTTTGATACCACTTTGTAACACACCCGACCCCTAAAGTACCTTTTTAAGGGATGGGGCATCAAAATTTTGCTTTTCTTAATCACCTCAAATTCTTTTCGCGAGACCTCCATCACCTTCTGCTCGTCAAGAGCTTCCAAACGACTGCTACCATGTTCAAATCCAAGCTCTGGATTGCAAGTTATGGCCCTTCAAGGTTCTTTAAGTCTTCATTAACTAGAGTCCCTTACAGCCACATGGCTCTTTGTCACCTGACACTACACATCATCATAGTATACGAAGACTCTTCCAACCTGGAGTTAACATTTGTATAGCTCCTATAGGTCTACTAGGTTAATTAACCATTAACACAATGAAATCCCACTCTTTACCAAAATCTCCAAGGCACTTGGATTCATTAATATTAATTAGGGCCTAAGTCTTCACACTTCTGCGAAATTCCTCCTCATGTGCTCATGAACCCAAATCTCTCGAATGTTGGAGTCCTGGAGAGGGTCCCTTTTCATTTAATTAATTATATTTAAATTGTCCGACAACCTCCAGGAGTGAGAAAGTAAATCTGGGCCTTCGACCCATTTCGACTCATCCAATCGCACCACTCCAAACCTATGGATTTCTGAATTCCCAGACTTCTGAAGGATCCACACTTACACATGGCGACGCATTAAACGCAAAGGCAGAGACAGGTGGATCAGAGCCTTCGACCGAATTAACCCTAGTGTCCCAAATTCCCCAAAGTTCCAAACTCCCAGTGCCTTAGGTATTCCACTAGCTATTAGGCCATGTGAGCATGTACCTAGGGTTGTCACATAGCAAGGGGTAGATATGATAGGTGGCCCCATCAATGGGTGACATGTGTCATGTTCCAATTGGCATATAAGGTCTGTAAAAAGCACGAATCAAGGTGACACATTGCATGTCGAACATGGGTCCACGCCACCCTAGGTGACGTCAACATGCCACGTCACTCCGGACTCCCAGCCTCCCAATACCCCTTATATCCCACAGTCGAGATGTGTCCATGTAGATCCATATATCTATGGCCTCCATTGCTTCACAACTTCGGCATTCAGGGGATCCACTGTGTAATTTCCTCTTTACTCTCGAAGTGCTCAATGTTGGGTTGACCACGGTCTAGATCCAACGGTCAGGAGGGATCCCGATGTGCCCTCAGATCGACGGTCCTCGTCGCTTCATGACTTCGACGTTCAAGGTTTTCCGCTGTGTGATTTCCTTTTTACTCTCAGAGTGGTCAGCGTCGGGCTGACCACGGTCTAGATCCAATGGTCAAGAGGGATCCTAAAGCATCCTCAGATCTATGGTTCTCATCACTTTGTGAGTTCGGTGTTCAGGGGTTCCATCCGCTTAACACTCCTTTTCACTCGGAGTGGTCAACGCCAGACTGACCATGATGTAGATCCAATGGTCAGGGAAGGTCCCAAATGTTCTCGAATCTACGGTTCTCATCACTTCACGAATTCAAAGTTCGGGGATTCCATCCGCTTAACACTCCTTTTCACCCAGAGTGGTCAACGTCGGACTGACCGCAACATAGATCCAATGGTCAAGGATGGTCCCGAATGTTCTCGGATCTACGGTTCTTGTCACTTCGCGACCGGGAAGTGGATCAGGGTTTAATGATGGGACAAATCCCAGGATCATGGTTAAGGAAACTGGGAAATGTCGGTCAACCTCACCGGTAACCACCCAGCAGGTTGCTTTCGATTGGTTTCGAAGGTTGTAAAGTCATAACATCCTGGAGCTCCGAACTCTCGAAGTTCTGAAGCCAAAAAAAAAATAGCTTAGCTCCTTTTGGACCTAGCGAAGGGTTCCTAGGTCCTGGTCATATGGATCCTCTGACAAGTCTTGGGGTTGCACGCTCAACTCTTAATCGAGATTTGGTTAGGATCATGGACATGATCCCTTGGTCACATCGACGAAGGGTTTGAAGGAGCCGCCCTCCTTCTAAAAAGATCTAATTTAATAACCCGCGAAGGTAAATTCAAGGGGTCGATAGGAATGAGGTGTTCTAGCGAAGTCTACCCCGACTTTTACGTTATAAAATCCCTTTTGCCCACAATTTTCCTTCTTTTCTTGCCTTCCTCAGCAATATTGTGTGGGTATGAATCCTGAATTCGTGGTCAGGTTAGGAATTCTTTTAGATGGGTACTCTGCCCATCTCCTCATTAACTCTTGAGGAGGACTTCCCAACTTCCAACCCGACTAGTAACTTTTTTCTGGGTCAGAGCACTGTTTTGGGTCTAAGTAATTTAAATCCAGTAAGGTACTAGTTTGGTGGGGGTTATCTCAACCATTGTTAGTTCCCCTCACCATCTATCTCATAGCATCATGATGTACCTTGGCAAAACCCCTTCAACAATTATGCAAGATTATCCATTTTATTTAATAACAAAAATACATACACTACCTTTTATAACAATAAGGTTCATTAATTCCAACATCCACACATATTCAATTTTCCCATAGTCTTTTGACAAGTTATAGTTATATTTACAAGCTGGGGGAAACAGGGGGATTACAGTGATATCCATATATGATATCAATCTTTGAAGATATCTACGCGCCCCGTAGCTGATCAAAGAGGTCATTTATCCCTGGCAAAGGATACATGTTCTTCACGGTTACCTTGTTCAAGTGCTTGAAGTCAATGTAGTGTCTCAACATACCATCTTTCTTCTTCACGAACAAAATTGGTGCACCCTAAGGTGACACACTTGGGCGTAGATACCCCTTCTTTAGAAGCTCTTCAAGTTGCATCTGCAACTCCTTCAATTCTAGCATACTCATCCTATAAGGAGTCTTGGATACATGTGTTGCTCCCGACATCAAATTTATAGAGAAATAAATATCTTTTTTTGGTGGAAACCCCATTATCTCTTTAAATACATCATCATACTCTTTCAGTACTACACAGTCTTCAACACTTGGCACTTTATCCATGAGTGCCTCCTCCATGTGCGTTGCAAATACTTGACATCCTTTCCTATAACTTTTCTTCAATTGCAAGGCTGAAACTTCTCTGATAGTTACAACTCTTGGAATTCCTTGAACTAATCTCAAATTTCCTTGCTCATCCAGGTAAGTAAATGCCTTTATTATAACATTCTAGAATGGCATGATGTTGATCCAACCAATCCATGTCAATGAGGCAATCATACAAGCCCAAAGGTATGATATTCAAATCAACTTTTGTGTGCAGTCCATTCATTTCCATTGAAAATGCCTTGACCATCTCATTAACTTTCCTTTTTGCTCCCATAGCTAACTGCAACAACCAAGGTTTTCCAATCTTGTTTCTCGGCAATTGGAATCTTTCCACCATCTTAGGATATAGATAACTATGACTAGCTCTTGAGTCAATTAAAATAACAATGGGTTGGTCCTTAATCTTACCTTCCACCTCGATCATGGGTGAATGAAACTCAGTTTGCTCGTTGTCCAGCACTGTGTAAATCCTTGTTACATTTCTGCCCATGTCCTCAACTGTCACAGCTTGTCGTACACTGTGCACATTTCTCGCTTTTTCACTTCTTTGAGGGCAATTCGTAAACATATGATTTCAGTTGCAACCCCAACACTTCATTTGTTGTTGCCTTGGCATGGTTTCCATTGTCTCAATCATTCTGGGCTCCTTGTAAATTGGTTGTCCTTGTGTAGTATTTCTAAAAAATGGTGGCTTAGTCCCCTTCTTGCTCTGATCCACCTTTCTTTTCATCTTGTCTTCCCAATCCTTTTGGAAAATTGGTCTTCCCCGTTGCTGATCATAAAGACATTTATCACACCTTATAGTCTCCTCTAATGTCTTGGGATCATCGTATTGTATCTTGTCACTGATAAATAAGGGAAACCCACTCAGATACCTCTGAATCTTCACTTGTTCATCCTTGATGAAAGGAACATATTTTAGCAATTCTAAAAATCTTCTTTCATACTCGTCAATGGTCATGCTTCTGAGCTTGAGTTCAAAGAAATCCTTCATTTTTCTATCATAGTAGTGCTTGGTTAAATATTTATTTTCAAAATATTGCTTCAATTCCCTCCAAGTAACCTTCTTCTCATCAATGTGTTGCACTTGTACATACTGATCCCACCACATTGATGCTTTTCCCTTTAGCCGATAAATAACAATTCTCCCTTCTGCCTGTGCAAAATAATTATGCAGCTGGAAGTACTTCCTCATATCCAACAGCCATGTCTGTACATCCTCATCCTTTTTATGCTCACTGTCAAAGGCAGGAGGCTTGATATTATTCATTTCTCCCCATAGCTCGTCCACCTCAATCCTTCTCTTATGATTTTTGACAGGAGATGGAATTGAGCTACTACGCACTTTCCTGAAAGAATGCTTTGGCGAGTGAAATTGATGCTTACCATCACTTCTTTCTTCTCTTCTTTTCTCATCATGAGACCTGTGATGTCCTGATCTACTTAACTCTGTGTCCTTATCCATTTTCTTTTCTATTATGTCCATCTTTCACATCAACTTGACATTGAAGTCATATTGTTGCTCAACTTTCATAAGCCTTTCGTTATCAACTTTATAACTTTGGACATCTTTTTGTAGTCCTTTTTATGGTTTTTACTAAATTTATGTGTTCTTCCTTGGATTTTGTACCATCAACACTCAAATCGAGATACAAATCCCCGAACTCATCATCGGGGCTGTAAGTCCTCTACGCATCTTCCATGCTTTTGACCTTCTACACTGACTTTGTCCTGCTCTAATAGCTAATAATTATGCAAAATGTGTAGGCAACAAGATTTGTTAGATGAATTCATGAGACCACTTCATGAAAACTCTGCACCATCTTGTCAGAATCTCGTCTTCTGATTCCTTGGATGTTTTTAACATCCCACCTTCTAGTGCGCACACCACACATTAATACGTTGCGCGCATCACAACTTTGCACCGCGCACCAATAGTCTTTGCGCATAATAAACTATGCACTTCACAACACCAATACTTAACAACCATGTCTATTTCATGCTAATCTCTGGCCCATACAATTCCAATGTTGAACCAATGGCTCTGATTCTAGAATGTAAAGTCCCCAACCTCCCAGGTCGAGCCACGTCACACAAATTCTTCCAGGGCTTCAGCTCTGATACTATAATGTAATGTTACCCATCTTACTGCTGAGAAACGATACATCAAAATATTTGGTGCACAATTAACATTAAACTGTGCGGAATCACTCGAGGAAGTGCGCACAAACGAAACTCGTTCGCGCCACACCACAGTCCCTCCTGTTTATACAAATTATAACAACGAAAGTAACTTGAAAACAAAATGTGCGCTCAAGCATATTGAGCACAATGACATTACACAACGTAAGACCACTCCAAACATGTGAGCACTACTACGTGCATAACCATACAAAGCATCTGAATACCACAACATACATAATTATTTCGATTTTGCTTACAGGTCCTACTTTCCTGAGTGTGGAGACTACGTTCCAGCACACACACTGAAACCAATCACTTGTGCACACAGACCTCTTTCCGCACACACGATACCTCTATCCTCCCTTAGGAAGCTCTTGACCATTTACCATGAGTAACTTAACAAAAGTTACTTATCAACTAGCATACTCAGCATATACAAATACTAAGCTAAATACTCACATCACACTTACAAAATAGACAACATTAATAGAATAATAACCATTATTCATATGCAACACTATGCAAGTAATAGATCTTAACAGATACAAATGAATAAGCACAGAGTAATCAAACAAGCACATAAGAACACTTATCTTTTATGAAAAGGCACCAACTATGCGCGTGACCCAAACGTTCCTCCCAACCATAGATGGTGTTTCTCATAATCCTTCAGCAATAGGTCACCCCTTAGTTGGGGCTCGAACTCGACCAATGCAAAAGGATCCTAGTGCCAATTTATGGTCTAACAAACAACGAAATTTCTCAGTTCAAGGTGTCGACCATTGTAACTAAGAAGTGTGCCCCTTCTCTACTCAACAGTCCTTTGACTGCCCCATTTCCCTTCCAGGGCTTCAACAACAGGCCAGATCAGGAAGTCTCAGAGCACTGCAACTAATGCCTAGTGCACCAGAGAACAATTCTCAGCCAATCTCTCACTTGGAGAGATTGCTCATGGGTCTGAAAACCCACCTCTTAGACAAACTACAGACTTGACAACCTGCTTCTTCGATTGTACCAAGATTTTCCCAAGCACGAGATTAAGCAAAATAACCATCAACTACAACAAAATATGTATTCCTTCACAGAAGAAATTTTGTATCCAGGGTTTTCTGAATGAGTGACCTCCTCTGAATTACACTAAGGCTAGCAATATATATTGCCTGCCTTCAACTCTACACTTGTCACCTTCATAATTTACTTTAGCCACTTGATGAATTGTTTCCCATCCCTCGGGAACTTAGGATAAATAATATATCCGTAAATTACACTTTTCAGAAATATTATTAAAATATTCCCCCCTTTTCCCTTTTTCAGTGGAGTTCAACCCCCCATCTATTTTTGTCTGAGTCAGTCTGCGTGCAACGATGTAATATGTTAATAAATTGAGAGTGATACACTTTACAAGAATAGGTGCATTGGCCTATTTGCATCCTAACTCACTAACCCAATAGTCACATAGGTTTTTCAACCTAAAAAAATATACACATATATACACATCACAATCATTCTCACACACTTATTTGTGTGCACACAACACTATGGAATATGTGCACCCTCCCTTGATACAAAATCCAAACGCACTAGCTCAAGTACGTACAACACTTATGGAATGTGCACACATTTTTCTTTGGTTACAAACCTCTTTCACTTCGTAGGTGTGCACAATACCAAACTTGATACCAATGGCTCACCGGCCTATATGTACATTAAATTTAGACTTGTTGCCAATGACTCACCAACCTATATGGATCATTACATCACAGACTACTCAAGTGCGTACAAAACCAAAATGGCTCACCAGTGGTAATACCCCTAAGCCGAACCCCAACTGTACATATAAATGTAAATGAACATATAGGTTAGTGAGTCGTGGGTACTGATTGTAAATGTAAATGAACATATAGGCTAATGAGATGTGGGTACTGATTGTAAATGTAAATGTAATTATACATATAAGCTGGTGAGTTGATGGTACAAGGTCTTTGGTTCGGTTCGGCACACATTGAGGCAGTGCGTAGGAATCTCACACCAAAGGAGTGCGCACATTTTATAATGTATCGCGCACCCGTGTATGTGTGCAAGGATTGAGCACTAAAGGAAGGGTGCACACCATATTGAGTTTTGCATACAATGGAGTAAGTGTGTGGTTTTGGGGCCAAAGTGCCTTTGTATAAAACTATTTTGAAGAGTGCATGTGTGGTTATTAGGCTGGAGAACCAGATGTTAAATGGTTAGTGAGCCATCATTGTAATATGTAGTGACATGCAAATATTAATGAAAACACATCATTGTTGCAGACCAACCATGTAAAAGAGTATGGGGGGCTAAAGTCCACTAGATAGGGAAAGGGGGCTAAAAGTTAACGATAAGGGGCTAAGCTAGGGGGGCTTAAGCCCAAAGGAATATTATATTAATATTCCTTACAGTATAAAGTATGGATAATTTTTTTATCCTAAGTTCTAAGGATGGGGACAAGTGGGCCCAAAGTAATTCTCAACATGACAAGTGTCAAGTTGGGAACATGCATACATATAGTTTGGACTTAGTTCATTTTCTGATCGTTCTATCATCATTCCTTCACTCAATTAGCTGTCATTTGTACCCTGTTGTTACTATACTTGTACTTGTACCTTGGTTATCTTTGGAGACAGACCGAAGAAGCAGGTTTTCATGCCCTTAGGATATTGAAGAGGTGGGTTATCAATACCGTGAGAATTATCTACAGGTGAGAGAATTGCTGGGAATTGATTTTCGAAGGTGCCAAACTACAACTACAGGGCTCTAAGATATCCTATTCGACTAATTGTTAAAGCCCTGAAAAGGAAGTGGGGTAGCTGAGGGACTGTTGAGCATAGAAGGGGCACACTTCCTGGGGTGGGACATGCATGTGGGGAATGAGGGTTTGTAGGCTGTTAGTTCGAGTTGGCACCTATGACCAAGTTTCCTACCGTCTGAGTTACCTTAGCCTGGTTAGGAATCCTTTACCTAGGTGGAGTTTAGCCCCAGCTCGGGGGTGACCCACTGTTGAGAGTTGTGAGTAGTGCAGTCTAAGGTTGGGAGGAATGTGGAAGGTCTGCACGCAATTAGTGTTATGTTAATCAAAGATAAGTGTCAATTGTGTCTTAATTCATTTGATGTGTTAATATTTATGCATTTGTTTTCATGGGTTTTTCCTGAGTATGTTGCATGTGTATTTCAGTTATTATTTTGTATGAATCGGTGCAATTACAGAGTATTTTTATGATTTAAATTAGTATCAAAGTTCAAAATTTTAAGTGGCATAGCTCAGTGGGTGACTGGGGATCCTACACCAACCTATACGGGAAACCTCCAACAAAGAAGAGCTCTGTTATAATAATTCTCAAGACAAAACTTTCTCATGCCTCCTACTCTTATTTATACTAAGTCTATCTTCTAAAGAACAATCTAGACTAATATCTTTCTAGAAATGGAAGCTTCTATTAGGTCTTCTTACATTGACTTGTTCATATTTATTAAATAGGCCTTATTAACAAATGTCAGACTTTATTACATGGAAAATATATTATTCTATCTACATGAGGGGTTAGGGACGTTAGGTCCCTAACAAATGTTGATTATTCCCATGCATTTGGACATTGCTTCTTGTTCATGTATTGGCCCTTATGAAGAATATAATCATCTAAATAATCATGCTATGATATGTATTCAACACCCAACACTTTCAACAATTGTTTTTCTTATTTGTAAATGCTCGGTAGCATATTTTCATTGGGAAGAACCTTATCTTTGAGTAGCGTAACAATTGTGAAAAACACTAATTGCATCGATATGTGATCTATAGTCCAACATGACATAGGTGTTGTAATGTAATGTAAAGTGGGTAACACTGGCACATGTTGGCTCAAAAAAATTAACTAATATAAAACAAAACTAAATATAATGTCAGCTCATAAAAAATAAATATAAAGTTAGTTCACAATTAAAATAAGATATATATTAAATTTGGGAAATATAAATACTAGCCTAGATTCATCTTAGCTCCAAAACTATCAAGCACAAGGGATAAAATCACTTGAGGTGCAAAATTTTTTAAGAGTGCAAAACTTGATGAAATTTTACATCTCAAGGGATTTAATCCCTCTTCGTGCTTGAAAAATCCATAGTTAAGATGGATTTAGGCTGGTATATAATGTTTTACATAAATGATAGTATGCCTAGATTGAGTGTTCGTTAACATTAATTAATATATGGAACATAATGCGCTTAACTTTGAAATAAAGGCAACTACATTTATAAGTACCTCAATAGTGTTGAGAAACACAAGTCTAATAAACCATTTATTACTTTGATGTTACATAGTAACATGGTTGCCCTTGGTTGGGTGTACTTTGATCCATTTACGAAAAGAGGTGTAGTGGCACCATTTTCAAGCTCTAAGAAAGGTATCGATAACATGGTCATCATCCCTAAACTTATCTTGCTTGAGTTATTTTATGAGCATTGCCTCCAGTGCATTCGTATCCTATATATAATCATCCATGCCAACTTCCAAATCATTATATTAACCCCTTGCATATGAGGAATCAATGGTACTGTAATCATTCTCAATGGTTGAATTGAAAGCAAGTAGGAATGCCATTGGGAGTTGTTGGAACCATGCTATGAATGATTCTTCATTGATTTCCACTTTTTTAGTGGCCTCTCCTATCATGACATTGGGGTGGGGGTGCTTTGGAAGAGTATAAATAGGCCTTTATCACCAAACTCCTAATTTTTGAAATATTCGACATCATATTAGTCATAGAAATAAGACAACAAGAGTTCATTGTTGCAATTTATTACAATTGAATGTAGCAATTAATGTCACATGTCAAGGCATCACAAGAAAAAATATGAATAGAAGTTTCAAATTCACGTGCAAGCAACCATCTATAGATAAATATTTTAAATTATAAAAATAAATTGCATTAGACCAATCATAAATCCCATATTATTGCACTGAGAGAAGCAATGTACGTTCAATAGTCTAGTATGGATGAGATGTGTANTGTAGATCCAATGGTCAGGGAAGGTCCCAAATGTTCTCGAATCTACGGTTCTCATCACTTCACGAATTCAAAGTTCGGGGATTCCATCCGCTTAACACTCCTTTTCACCCAGAGTAGTCAACGTCGGACTGACCGCAACATAGATCCAATGGTCAGGGATGGTCCCGAATGTTCTCGGATCTACGGTTCTTGTCACTTCGCGACCGGGAAGTGGATCAGGGTTTAATGATGGGACAAATCCCACGATCACGGTTAAGGAAACTGGGAAATGTCGGTCAACCTCACCGGTAACCACCCAGCAGGTTGCTTTCGATGGGTTTCGAAGGTTGTAAAGTCATAACATCCTGGAGCTCCGAACTCTCGAAGTTCTGAAGCCAAAAAAAAAAAAGCTTAGCTCCTTTTGGACCTAGCGAAGGGTTCCTAGGTCCTGGTCATATGGATCCTCTGACAAGTCTTGGGGTTGCACGCTCAACTCTTAATCGAGATTTGGTTAGGGTCATGGACATGATCCCTCGGTCACATCGATGAAGGGTTTGAAGGAGCCGCCCTCCTTCTAAAAAGATCTAATTTAATAACCCGCGAAGGTAAATTCAAGGGGTCGATAGGAATGAGGTGTTCTAGCGAAGTCTACCCCAATTTTTACGTTATAAAATCCCTTATGCCCACAATTTTCCTTCTTTTCTTGCCTTCCTCAGCAATATTGTGTGGGTATGAATCCCCAATTCATGGTCAGGTTAGGAATTCTTTTAGATGGGTACTCTGCCCATCTCCTCATTAACTCTTGAGGAGGACTTCCCAACTTCCAACCCGACTAGTAACTTTTTTCTGGGTCAGAGCACTGTTTTGGGTCTAAGTAATTTAAATCCAGTAAGGTACTAGTTTGGTGGGGGTTATCTCAACCATTGTTAGTTCCCCTCACCATCTATCTCATAGCATCATGATGTACCTTGGCAAAACCCCTTCAACAATTATGCAAGATTATCCATTTTATTTAATAACAAAAATACATACACTACCTTTTATAACAATAAGGTTCATTAATTCCAACATCCACACATATTCAATTTTCCCATAGTCTTTTGACAAGTTATAGTTATATTTACAAGCTGGGGGAAACAGGGGGATTACAGTGATATCCATATATGATATCAATCTTTGAAGATATCTACGCGCCCCGTAGCTGATCAAAGAGGTCATTTATCCCTGGCAAAGGATACATGTTCTTCACGGTTACCTTGTTCAAGTGCTTGAAGTCAATGTAGTGTCTCAACATACCATCTTTCTTCTTCACGAACAAAATTGGTGCACCCTAAGGTGACACACTTGGGCGTAGATACCCCTTCTTTAGAAGCTCTTCAAGTTGCATCTGCAACTCCTTCAATTCTAGCATACTCATCCTATAAGGAGTCTTGGATACATGTGTTGCTCCCGACATCAAATTTATAGAGAAATAAATATCTTTTTTTGGTGGAAACCCCATTATCTCTTTAAATACATCATCATACTCTTTCAGTACTACACAGTCTTCAACACTTGGCACTTTATCCATGAGTGCCTCCTCCATGTGCGTTGCAAATACTTGACATCCTTTCCTATAACTTTTCTTCAATTGCAAGGCTGAAACTTCTCTGATAGTTACAACTCTTGGAATTCCTTGAACTAATCTCAAATTTCCTTGCTCATCCAGGTAAGTAAATGCCTTTATTATAACATTCTAGAATGGCATGATGTTGATCCAACCAATCCATGTCAATGAGGCAATCATACAAGCCCAAAGGTATGATATTCAAATCAACTTTTGTGTGCAGTCCATTCATTTCCATTGAAAATGCCTTGACCATCTCATTAACTTTCCTTTTTGCTCCCATAGCTAACTGCAACAACCAAGGTTTTCCAATCTTGTTTCTCGGCAATTGGAATCTTTCCACCATCTTAGGATATAGATAACTATGACTAGCTCTTGAGTCAATTAAAATAACAATGGGTTGGTCCTTAATCTTACCTTCCACCTCGATCATGGGTGAATGAAACTCAGTTTGCTCGTTGTCCAGCACTGTGTAAATCCTTGTTACATTTCTGCCCATGTCCTCAACTGTCACAGCTTGTCGTACACTGTGCACATTTCTCGCTTTTTCACTTCTTTGAGGGCAATTCGTAAACATATGATTTCAGTTGCAACCCCAACACTTCATTTGTTGTTGCCTTGGCATGGTTTCCATTGTCTCAATCATTCTGGGCTCCTTGTAAATTGGTTGTCCTTGTGTAGTATTTCTAAAAAATGGTGGCTTAGTCCCCTTCTTGCTCTGATCCACCTTTCTTTTCATCTTGTCTTCCCAATCCTTTTGGAAAATTGGTCTTCCCCGTTGCTGATCATAAAGACATTTATCACACCTTATAGTCTCCTCTAATGTCTTGGGATCATCGTATTGTATCTTGTCACTGATAAATAAGGGAAACCCACTCAGATACCTCTGAATCTTCACTTGTTCATCCTTGATGAAAGGAACATATTTTAGCAATTCTAAAAATCTTCTTTCATACTCGTCAATGGTCATGCTTCTGAGCTTGAGTTCAAAGAAATCCTTCATTTTTCTATCATAGTAGTGCTTGGTTAAATATTTATTTTCAAAATATTGCTTCAATTCCCTCCAAGTAACCTTCTTCTCATCAATGTGTTGCACTTGTACATACTGATCCCACCACATTGATGCTTTTCCCTTTAGCCGATAAATAACAATTCTCCCTTCTGCCTGTGCAAAATAATTATGCAGCTGGAAGTACTTCCTCATATCCAACAGCCATGTCTGTACATCCTCATCCTTTTTATGCTCACTGTCAAAGGCAGGAGGCTTGATATTATTCATTTCTCCCCATAGCTCGTCCACCTCAATCCTTCTCTTATGATTTTTGACAGGAGATGGAATTGAGCTACTACGCACTTTCCTGAAAGAATGCTTTGGCGAGTGAAATTGATGCTTACCATCACTTCTTTCTTCTCTTCTTTTCTCATCATGAGACCTGTGATGTCCTGATCTACTTAACTCTGTGTCCTTATCCATTTTCTTTTCTATTATGTCCATCTTTCACATCAACTTGACATTGAAGTCATATTGTTGCTCAACTTTCATAAGCCTTTCGTTATCAACTTTATAACTTTGGACATCTTTTTGTAGTCCTTTTTATGGTTTTTACTAAATTTATGTGTTCTTCCTTGGATTTTGTACCATCAACACTCAAATCGAGATACAAATCCCCGAACTCATCATCGGGGCTGTAAGTCCTCTACGCATCTTCCATGCTTTTGACCTTCTACACTGACTTTGTCCTGCTCTAATAGCTAATAATTATGCAAAATGTGTAGGCAACAAGATTTGTTAGATGAATTCATGAGACCACTTCATGAAAACTCTGCACCATCTTGTCAGAATCTCGTCTTCTGATTCCTTGGATGTTTTTAACATCCCACCTTCTAGTGCGCACACCACACATTAATACGTTGCGCGCATCACAACTTTGCACCGCGCACCAATAGTCTTTGCGCATAATAAACTATGCACTTCACAACACCAATACTTAACAACCATGTCTATTTCATGCTAATCTCTGGCCCATACAATTCCAATGTTGAACCAATGGCTCTGATTCTAGAATGTAAAGTCCCCAACCTCCCAGGTCGAGCCACGTCACACAAATTCTTCCAGGGCTTCAGCTCTGATACTATAATGTAATGTTACCCATCTTACTGCTGAGAAACGATACATCAAAATATTTGGTGCACAATTAACATTAAACTGTGCGGAATCACTCGAGGAAGTGCGCACAAACGAAACTCGTTCGCGCCACACCACAGTCCCTCCTGTTTATACAAATTATAACAACGAAAGTAACTTGAAAACAAAATGTGCGCTCAAGCATATTGAGCACAATGACATTACACAACGTAAGACCACTCCAAACATGTGAGCACTACTACGTGCATAACCATACAAAGCATCTGAATACCACAACATACATAATTATTTCGATTTTGCTTACAGGTCCTACTTTCCTGAGTGTGGAGACTACGTTCCAGCACACACACTGAAACCAATCACTTGTGCACACAGACCTCTTTCCGCACACACGATACCTCTATCCTCCCTTAGGAAGCTCTTGACCATTTACCATGAGTAACTTAACAAAAGTTACTTATCAACTAGCATACTCAGCATATACAAATACTAAGCTAAATACTCACATCACACTTACAAAATAGACAACATTAATAGAATAATAACCATTATTCATATGCAACACTATGCAAGTAATAGATCTTAACAGATACAAATGAATAAGCACAGAGTAATCAAACAAGCACATAAGAACACTTATCTTTTATGAAAAGGCACCAACTATGCGCGTGACCCAAACGTTCCTCCCAACCATAGATGGTGTTTCTCATAATCCTTCAGCAATAGGTCACCCCTTAGTTGGGGCTCGAACTCGACCAATGCAAAAGGATCCTAGTGCCAATTTATGGTCTAACAAACAACGAAATTTCTCAGTTCAAGGTGTCGACCATTGTAACTAAGAAGTGTGCCCCTTCTCTACTCAACAGTCCTTTGACTGCCCCATTTCCCTTCCAGGGCTTCAACAACAGGCCAGATCAGGAAGTCTCAGAGCACTGCAACTAATGCCTAGTGCACCAGAGAACAATTCTCAGCCAATCTCTCACTTGGAGAGATTGCTCATGGGTCTGAAAACCCACCTCTTAGACAAACTACAGACTTGACAACCTGCTTCTTCGATTGTACCAAGATTTTCCCAAGCACGAGATTAAGCAAAATAACCATCAACTACAACAAAATATGTATTCCTTCACAGAAGAAATTTTGTATCCAGGGTTTTCTGAATGAGTGACCTCCTCTGAATTACACTAAGGCTAGCAATATATATTGCCTGCCTTCAACTCTACACTTGTCACCTTCATAATTTACTTTAGCCACTTGATGAATTGTTTCCCATCCCTCGGGAACTTAGGATAAATAATATATCCGTAAATTACACTTTTCAGAAATATTATTAAAATATTCCCCCCTTTTCCCTTTTTCAGTGGAGTTCAACCCCCCATCTATTTTTGTCTGAGTCAGTCTGCGTGCAACGATGTAATATGTTAATAAATTGAGAGTGATACACTTTACAAGAATAGGTGCATTGGCCTATTTGCATCCTAACTCACTAACCCAATAGTCACATAGGTTTTTCAACCTAAAAAAATATACACATATATACACATCACAATCATTCTCACACACTTATTTGTGTGCACACAACACTATGGAATATGTGCACCCTCCCTTGATACAAAATCCAAACGCACTAGCTCAAGTACGTACAACACTTATGGAATGTGCACACATTTTTCTTTGGTTACAAACCTCTTTCACTTCGTAGGTGTGCACAATACCAAACTTGATACCAATGGCTCACCGGCCTATATGTACATTAAATTTAGACTTGTTGCCAATGACTCACCAACCTATATGGATCATTACATCACAGACTACTCAAGTGCGTACAAAACCAAAATGGCTCACCAGTGGTAATACCCCTAAGCCGAACCCCAACTGTACATATAAATGTAAATGAACATATAGGTTAGTGAGTCGTGGGTACTGATTGTAAATGTAAATGAACATATAGGCTAATGAGATGTGGGTACTGATTGTAAATGTAAATGTAATTATACATATAAGCTGGTGAGTTGATGGTACAAGGTCTTTGGTTCGGTTCGGCACACATTGAGGCAGTGCGTAGGAATCTCACACCAAAGGAGTGCGCACATTTTATAATGTATCGCGCACCCGTGTATGTGTGCAAGGATTGAGCACTAAAGGAAGGGTGCACACCATATTGAGTTTTGCATACAATGGAGTAAGTGTGTGGTTTTGGGGCCAAAGTGCCTTTGTATAAAACTATTTTGAAGAGTGCATGTGTGGTTATTAGGCTGGAGAACCAGATGTTAAATGGTTAGTGAGCCATCATTGTAATATGTAGTGACATGCAAATATTAATGAAAACACATCATTGTTGCAGACCAACCATGTAAAAGAGTATGGGGGGCTAAAGTCCACTAGATAGGGAAAGGGGGCTAAAAGTTAACGATAAGGGGCTAAGCTAGGGGGGCTTAAGCCCAAAGGAATATTATATTAATATTCCTTACAGTATAAAGTATGGATAATTTTTTTATCCTAAGTTCTAAGGATGGGGACAAGTGGGCCCAAAGTAATTCTCAACATGACAAGTGTCAAGTTGGGAACATGCATACATATAGTTTGGACTTAGTTCATTTTCTGATCGTTCTATCATCATTCCTTCACTCAATTAGCTGTCATTTGTACCCTGTTGTTACTATACTTGTACTTGTACCTTGGTTATCTTTGGAGACAGACCGAAGAAGCAGGTTTTCATGCCCTTAGGATATTGAAGAGGTGGGTTATCAATACCGTGAGAATTATCTACAGGTGAGAGAATTGCTGGGAATTGATTTTCGAAGGTGCCAAACTACAACTACAGGGCTCTAAGATATCCTATTCGACTAATTGTTAAAGCCCTGAAAAGGAAGTGGGGTAGCTGAGGGACTGTTGAGCATAGAAGGGGCACACTTCCTGGGGTGGGACATGCATGTGGGGAATGAGGGTTTGTAGGCTGTTAGTTCGAGTTGGCACCTATGACCAAGTTTCCTACCGTCTGAGTTACCTTAGCCTGGTTAGGAATCCTTTACCTAGGTGGAGTTTAGCCCCAGCTCGGGGGTGACCCACTGTTGAGAGTTGTGAGTAGTGCAGTCTAAGGTTGGGAGGAATGTGGAAGGTCTGCACGCAATTAGTGTTATGTTAATCAAAGATAAGTGTCAATTGTGTCTTAATTCATTTGATGTGTTAATATTTATGCATTTGTTTTCATGGGTTTTTCCTGAGTATGTTGCATGTGTATTTCAGTTATTATTTTGTATGAATCGGTGCAATTACAGAGTATTTTTATGATTTAAATTAGTATCAAAGTTCAAAATTTTAAGTGGCATAGCTCAGTGGGTGACTGGGGATCCTACACCAACCTATACGGGAAACCTCCAACAAAGAAGAGCTCTGTTATAATAATTCTCAAGACAAAACTTTCTCATGCCTCCTACTCTTATTTATACTAAGTCTATCTTCTAAAGAACAATCTAGACTAATATCTTTCTAGAAATGGAAGCTTCTATTAGGTCTTCTTACATTGACTTGTTCATATTTATTAAATAGGCCTTATTAACAAATGTCAGACTTTATTACATGGAAAATATATTATTCTATCTACATGAGGGGTTAGGGACGTTAGGTCCCTAACAAATGTTGATTATTCCCATGCATTTGGACATTGCTTCTTGTTCATGTATTGGCCCTTATGAAGAATATAATCATCTAAATAATCATGCTATGATATGTATTCAACACCCAACACTTTCAACAATTGTTTTTCTTATTTGTAAATGCTCGGTAGCATATTTTCATTGGGAAGAACCTTATCTTTGAGTAGCGTAACAATTGTGAAAAACACTAATTGCATCGATATGTGATCTATAGTCCAACATGACATAGGTGTTGTAATGTAATGTAAAGTGGGTAACACTGGCACATGTTGGCTCAAAAAAATTAACTAATATAAAACAAAACTAAATATAATGTCAGCTCATAAAAAATAAATATAAAGTTAGTTCACAATTAAAATAAGATATATATTAAATTTGGGAAATATAAATACTAGCCTAGATTCATCTTAGCTCCAAAACTATCAAGCACAAGGGATAAAATCACTTGAGGTGCAAAATTTTTTAAGAGTGCAAAACTTGATGAAATTTTACATCTCAAGGGATTTAATCCCTCTTCGTGCTTGAAAAATCCATAGTTAAGATGGATTTAGGCTGGTATATAATGTTTTACATAAATGATAGTATGCCTAGATTGAGTGTTCGTTAACATTAATTAATATATGGAACATAATGCGCTTAACTTTGAAATAAAGGCAACTACATTTATAAGTACCTCAATAGTGTTGAGAAACACAAGTCTAATAAACCATTTATTACTTTGATGTTACATAGTAACATGGTTGCCCTTGGTTGGGTGTACTTTGATCCATTTACGAAAAGAGGTGTAGTGGCACCATTTTCAAGCTCTAAGAAAGGTATCGATAACATGGTCATCATCCCTAAACTTATCTTGCTTGAGTTATTTTATGAGCATTGCCTCCAGTGCATTCGTATCCTATATATAATCATCCATGCCAACTTCCAAATCATTATATTAACCCCTTGCATATGAGGAATCAATGGTACTGTAATCATTCTCAATGGTTGAATTGAAAGCAAGTAGGAATGCCATTGGGAGTTGTTGGAACCATGCTATGAATGATTCTTCATTGATTTCCACTTTTTTAGTGGCCTCTCCTATCATGACATTGGGGTGGGGGTGCTTTGGAAGAGTATAAATAGGCCTTTATCACCAAACTCCTAATTTTTGAAATATTCGACATCATATTAGTCATAGAAATAAGACAACAAGAGTTCATTGTTGCAATTTATTACAATTGAATGTAGCAATTAATGTCACATGTCAAGGCATCACAAGAAAAAATATGAATAGAAGTTTCAAATTCACGTGCAAGCAACCATCTATAGATAAATATTTTAAATTATAAAAATAAATTGCATTAGACCAATCATAAATCCCATATTATTGCACTGAGAGAAGCAATGTACGTTCAATAGTCTAGTATGGATGAGATGTGTA